>UCOL01003890.1:0-16748 GCA_900474335.1 Ormyrus nitidulus
CCTACAGTTTATAGTGGATTCCGAACCACTAGCTTTGATGTTATTAGACACTTGTAAATAAATACAGGGGTGTCCCAATGTCAGTTTTCGGTGGAGATCGGGATCTAACCAGAGTCCTTCTGGTTAAAGATCCGCCACTCTACCAACTGGGCCATCGCCGCTGAGAGTAAATTTTAAATCTCTAGAAATATAGCATTTGATCTCGCAAATATCATAATGTTTTTAAAAAAGCACTAAAAATTTGAAGTTCAATTTACTTAACAAAAGAAGACAAAAATTATGATTTATAAAATACCATTACAGCAATTGTAACAGAAAAATTATATAAAATAAAACTTACCTCCTTCTTCAGTTAAATTTCAGCTTGCAAGAAAGAAATTGGAGGTAATGGTATATTTATACTAAGTTTCATATCATGTCACATTTAATTGTTCAATTATATTTGTTGATATGATATTTGCTGTTGTCAGTTTTAGACCTTGTAAAAGTATTATCAACTTTTTTCGTAAAAATTATTTAAGTTTGTTTGATATCGTCTACAAAGCGACCATCTGGGGTACAGTGGATGCGCCTAAAATAGAAAGGGGTTCCTATAGACGATGTCTAGGTGCCCAGGAACACCGATAGGACGACGAGACATCGTCTACTTGCCAGCAGGGCACCATCGCGCCCGTTGATATGTTATAATTTGTTTTAATAATTTAAAACAGTATTCTCAAAGTTTATTAACGAAACCAAATATTGTTAAAACAAAATTAAAATGGTCCGCTTAATTGCACCCATTAAAATTATACCCATTCAAGATAGTCCGTTCAATTTGAATTATGCAGTAATTTATGAAAATTATCTTTTAAATGTTCGTGTACGTTTAACGTTATTGGCCCGAGTGCTCGTATTTTAAAAGATAATTAAATTGTACTCCACTTTAACCAGCTCCCTTCTCCTCCAAACTCCCATTTTTCCCGTCGCGAATCGCAATCGCCGCGGCATTATTTAAAACAACACGCGCCGACGAAACTTGTTAAACATTAGTGCATTTCCCCACACGCGCCGTGCCCGGCAACCTTCAAAGCAACGCGAAAGCAAAACGCAAAACCCGAGAGGGAGAGAGGCCAGAGGAGAGCAAAGCGCTCGAAATAATAAGCGGGCAAATGCGAGAGATGAAGGAAGATGGAAGCGCGGAGGTCGACCGCGGCGCAACATCGATCGCCGGGGCGATTCCGCGGGGGCGTTGCACCGAGAGCGGAGAGTGAGAGGAGAGGCTTCAATAAGCGATTTAATCAACGGAAAAGTAAAGTTCACCGAGCGGCGCCACGGGACTTGTTTTGCCCTCCATACTTCTTTTTTTTCCTCTCTCTCTCTCTCTCTCTCTCTCTCTCTCTCTCCGTTCTAGGCGTTTAATTCGCCCGAGTGCCGGCGCGCGGAAATAAAACAGTCGGTTATTAATGCTCGCCCAAGGTGGAAAGAGGGAATAATGACTCGGCCAAGTTTCAAAAGAGGGCGAGGAGCGAAAAAAATCCCAATGAGCTTTCGATCGAGAGGAGCCGCGGTGCGTTCTAACACCGTTCCCTTCGGAGCTATTGATTTATGGAAATTTTCGTTGTTCCGCTGCTGGAAGATACACGCCGTAAAGCGAATGCGAGAAAGATAAAGTTTATGTTGGCCGGATAGTAAAGATGCGCGGGGGAGTGAGTTAACTTTGGTAAGTGTGATGGTGTCTTAAAACTGCAATGTCAACTTTTATGAGCGAATCGAAAATATAATATTTTGCGTACACACTTTTGCGCGTATGACGTTTATCCGCTAAAATTTTAAGAGCCGAGATACGTTATTGCACTCATTAGTGCGCGAGCACTTTGAAATCGTGCTGTAAAATGGGCCAGAAAGCTTTTGCTTTTAAATTTAAGATAATATAAAATTTAATCCACTGTATACATCAGCTTGTAAATTATCTTTTCGTAGTTTAAAGAATTTGATAAGTAATAATCTTTATACAAAGTAAAGTCTTTGCTTACGTACTCAACAAAGAATCGTTCGTCCCGTTGAAAATGCTTTTGCTTTTCATTAACAGCTGAAATCTCCTATTATCGAAAACTCGCAAAAGCCAGGCTCTCCCGGCTCAATAAGCTCAAGGATAATAAATTCCGACGTAACAGCCAGACAGCAATTAATGAACGAAGGTACAAAAGAGCATAAAAAATGCGGCGATAACCCTAAACGAGTGGCGCGAATCCGATGTAATCCGAGCCGAAATTTCACCCAAAGCCCATCGAGACGTCGCTCACGAAGTCGATCGCGGAAACGAGGTTATCCCGATGAGGATCGTCGGAGGACGAGCCGAGGGAGGGAGGGACGCGGAAGATAAAAAGGGCAGAAAAAAAATGAGAGTGAGATTGCGATACAGAATGGGAGAAAGGGAGCGGGAAGGAAACAGTTAGAGATAAGCGGACGGGAAAAAGGAGGATTGACGAAAGAGAAATGCGCGCGGAGAGTTGAAGATTTGTGGAAAGGGAAGCGAGAGTGCGCGATTTATTGGTGAATATTGAAGTATGCTGGTTCGATCAAGTGGGAATCGGTAAAAGGTAAATTGATTGCAGTTTATTATCAAAGACTACTCTTTGAAACAGACAAAATCGTTATAATTGTTTCAGTTAATTCAATGAAACGAATTGTTGTAAAAAAGTGTTGAAAATTTTAAAAATACATCGTGCATATATAAAGACGTGCAATAATTTCTCTTTGTCACGGTAATCCTTAAAACGACCACCAAAATTAACAAAACCAGTATAAAAAATACAAAGCTAAGACAATGAAAGTGATTGTGGAGACGGAGAAAGATGGAAGGATGCGCCAAGGTAGCAATCACTAAACGTAGTAAACCGACTAGATCGGCACAAGGTACACTTTGTTTTAGTAAAAACGATAAGCTAAATTCGTGATGGTACCTTGGCGATGAGACTGGGTGATAATAAAAGTTTGATAGCATCGCACGGATGCTAAAGTTGTGCATCACTTCATCCTGATTCAAAGCCGGAAAAATCCACTTTATTAATGACAGCGTGAGCGCAGGTTTCGTTATATATTATCACTTATAAAATATAATATTTACGTTTATTGTTAATAATTGATTTAAAGTTGTTTTTAAAATAACAGATTTACTATACGTTATAAGAAAATTCAAGATTTAAAAGGAACTATAGTTTTATTACTTTAAAAAAACTCTAATTCACAGTGTAAGTATCCATTTAACAATGAAATTACTAAAGAAAGTACAAATAACATAAATCAACGACTTAATTACACTCCAGAATTCTCGTTGGTACACTGCTCTTATTCCGCGCGCCTTCGCTAAAAAGTGCAACAAAAGTCCCGGCTCACTACGAAAAAGCCTCGGAAGTTTCTTCCAGGCGCCTACAGCAGTAGTACACTTGACAAAGTAATCAGTTCCACATAATCGGGTAACGAGCGAGCAACACAGAGCGAGACCGAGTGCGCTTAATAAAATCGCGGCGCAACGAGGCTCAAGCGACCTGTGAAACCGGCAAAAGCTCCCTCTCTCTCTTTCTCTCTCGGTCCTTCAAAGAGCAGCTCGCCGAGGGAAGAGAGGCCGCCGCTCGGCGTCTGGGCTCAACAGGAGCGAAAGCGAGCGAGAAAGTAGAAAAATCGCGAGAGAGGGAAGACAATAAAAGCGAGACGACGAGAGAAATGCATGAAAAGAGTGGGGGAGAGCCGAGCGATCGATTGCAACCCTCCCGGTAGTGGAGCTCGTGCGTGTGAGTGCCAGACGATAGTAACGGAGGCAGTGCCCTCGTCTGGCCTACTATATATATATATATATATATATACGTATATACACTCACTCCCCTCCTCACAACCCCTCCTGCTATTAACCGTATCTCGCTTTCGTTCCTCTTCCACGGCGCCGCCGCTGCTTGGGTGTATCTTTTGCTGATGGCTGAAGGTATAAGAAGTGCCGAGTGTGGATGTGTGGTCGCGAGTGGTGGTATATACGCGGTTTTCGGGGGTGAAAGTGTTTACGCTCGAAAGATGTAACATTTCCAGGTCCGCGCGGAAGAGATGAGGGAGGAAAGGATGGGTTTGAAGAGAGAAAAGAGAAAAAGGATGATTTGACCCCTTTATTCGCTGGCTCGGCCTTTGTGCTTGATGTTTATTTTGTTAGAAGGTGGAAATGAAGGCTGATACTTGAATAGGATTTTCATTTGTAAATATTTTATAAATACGCCGATTATTGTGACTAATTTATAAATAATTAAACGAATATACTTTGCTTTAGAAAAGTTTATAATTCTAGTAGATAGAGTTAGCTATGGTAAGACAGAAATTGTGCGACAACTTTAAAGCAGAGCTTATAAATTTCCAATGTTTAATTAAACAGTTTACAATTTAACGATATTGCCTTTATTTATTATTAAAAATCTCTACAACTGATACATTTATGTACGTAACGTTACATTGTACATCGGTTATCGGGAAAAAGCAGCTTTACTCCCCAAAGCAGGAAGTAACTCGAGAATCTAGAAGTTGAAAATAACAAAGCCGGGCCAACTCTGCGAAGGAGACTAAGGGGCCAAGAAGAAAGATAAAGTGTATCCAGGGGGCTCACCGCAGACGCAATGTCATTACGTCGGACTCCGTCGTCGGGGAAAGACAATTCGTTCCCCCCAACGATGTCCGGATGGCGGAGGGCCAAGGAACCCGTGCTGTTTATTACGACCTGCATTATTTCGGCATTATTAGAGCCTGATAATTTTGGAACCTGTCGGCAGCTATTTTCGAGGTTTACTGGACGCCGAGTATCTGGATCAATGTATCTCGCTATTTTTGGACTCGACTTTGTCTTGAGGTTAAATTAGAACGGGTTTCAAGTATAGATTTTTGTCGAGCGATTATTCGAGAGATTTTACATCTTAAAAATCATTTTTACTTTTGTCATTTTGTTAATAATCATTTAGATTCCTAAAGTGACAGCAGATATAACATCTCATTTTTTAAAAAGCACCTTTAATAAACGGTTTTTAGTCGTTTCATACATTTCATCAAACAGAAATATGAAACTGTCTGTCGCATAGCCTCGAAAATTCATCGAAAACAAGGCAAAAGCGGGTCCAGATTAAACGGAAGCAAAAAGGAAAGACTCTCGGTCGCCCTCGCGAATTTAGCGAACTCTCGACTGCTCTCCTCGGGCGAGCGCTTCACAACTTTCTCGGCTCTCTCGGCGCTGCGAAGGAGAGAGAGCAAAAAAGCGCGCGTCCCCGCGTCGCTCCACCGGGGGGAGGAGAGGGTCGTGTTCGGCCAAAAGTCCTAAAAAAAAAGCGAGGGGGGAACAATAAAGCGGTCGCCCGACTGAAAAGTGCGCCCGTGGAGATGGCACCTGGAGCGTCCGACAGGAAGTCAAAGGCGAGTGCCGTTGCCTCTTGATTTTCCCGCTTGCTGAGAGAGAAGAGAGTGACGCGGCGGTATACGTATTTTGGAGGAAAATTCGCCGGAGAGCAGGAAGAGTGCTTTCCTTTTAGAGGAGATGAGACTTTCTTTTGGAGGAAAATCGAGTTGGTGCTTTTGTCGGCCCTTCTCGACGGGCTCTTTAAGCTTTCGTTTTTCCGAATGAAAATATTGCCGCTCGAACTGACTTTATTATCGAGGAGTTTAATTAGCGAAAGACGCAAATCTCACATTTAATCGGTTTTTATCTACAATATACTTTAAACCCGAAGAAATATTAACGATAAAAATAAGAAGTTTATTTTTTCCGCAAGACTCGCCAATTAAAGTTATTTACTTCCACTCGAAACTCATAATAACACGGGACGCGCGAGGACATCGACTTTTTGCTATTTGCATTGGTAAAAACGTGCGTAGGCGTGCAGACGCGAAGCTTCTCGAAAAACGGTGTTGACACTGCCATTAAGGGATGCGTCGGCCGTATTTGCCAAAGCTCGTAAAATCTCGGGAATACGTTGGCGAGTTTCCTCATTTACAATGCTTTTATCCCACCTTTTCTTTCTAACTCGTGCGCTGCCCTCGTAAGCTTGATATTGGAATTTTTTTTTAATATATATACGCGAAGGAGTAAAAATTTACAAAGTGCAAATGAAACGTAACTGAAAATGGCGCGAGTAGAGCAGAATATATGAACGCGTCGGGAAGTGAATTTCGCGCGAGTGAACGCTGCAACTGACTTTTCAAAATTGAATTTCCGAAGGAAGTCGCACAGCTGGCACATAAATGAGTTATCCAGAACGTCGAGGAGAAAAATACGACATTTCCAAATAGGCAATTCATAATTCATATTCGCAGTAAATAAATTTTTCATTAGAACTTTTAACGAATACTCGAAATATATATAAATACATCACAGTACAACTTCATTAATTATCCTTGATCCGATAATCCCACAACTTATACTCCTTTCGAACGAAACGGTAAAGCTGGCAAAACTTCAAACCTGGTTTACAGCCTCGCTCGTCGAATAAATTAAATCGCGCTCGCGGTGTGTGTGCACTTTCGCTTCAGCTTCCATCTCTCGCCGCGCGAAGCGAACGACCTGCGCAGCCTAGAACTTCGAACTTCGACCTCTGCGTTGCGCGCCGCGGCGTTTGCGTCATTTCTCGTTCCATTTTTGGGGTGACTTATGCGCGACGCGCAGCTTGTTTGCCTGTCAGCGCGAACAATTCCGCGCCGCACTTCCTCGTTCCCTTTGTTTCGGGCCGCGAGAGTTTCTTTTCTCGAAGGAGTCGGGCACAAAGGAGGTGAGCTTTTTCGGGCTCCCTGTGCCGCTGCCTCGAGATTTATAATTACATTTTTTTGGCCGTTGCGCAAGAGGAGGAGGTTAAGGGACGGATGCTTGCGAAACTTTTTGGATGTTTGCAAAGAGAGTTGACCAAATGTTTGGGTTTGTGTGTTGCTGGAAAAAGTAGCTGTTATGAAGTTGCGTAAAGCGGTAAATCAGGGAAGAATGTTGGGGGGAAAAAAGTTAGAGGAAGATTTCAATGCAGATATATAGTTTACTGTTTGATTGCTTGGCTGCTGTTTATCCATAATTCAGAGTCTACGTTGTATATGTAGTATAGTAGAAGTTTGAATATTCAAAATATTACAGGGTTAAATCAGAGAAATAAAATTAAAAAGAGGCACCGAGGAAGCGAAATCCTTTAAAGTATTTTAAAGATCCTGCAAGAGTAATAAATCAGATAGATATCTCCAAAGTTTCGAATGCCAGGACTTTATTCCTTGTTAAATATATTATGTGACATTGCGGACTAATTTATTTAAGTGAGATAGTTTAGAACTAAGTATGTTTAGTGCTCAAGAAAGTGGTAGACTCTTTAAATAAATTATTACTATTTCGTATTTTTAAAGATTTTAAAATATTCAGTATTCCTTTATAAATATAAACTATACAATGCTAATACCGCTAAAATCTTTCCTGTAATTTATCTTAATTCTTATTAATCCGTTTTTCAAATTCCACTTTAAAAACTATTACAATCTTTCACAAAACTCAATCAAGCTAATTCCCTGCACAAAGAGCCCGAGCGCTCAAACGAATTTCCACCAGCACGCACACACCTACATTCTCCAGCGCCGCAACCCATATTTTTCCTGCGGAACTAGCCTGCAGTCCCCATAAAAAAAACGGCGACTCCTTCCCGCCGCGGTAGTCGCGCATTACGCGCGGGAGTATATATAAGTGCGCCATCGTAAAGCACTCTTTATTAGGGTCAGGCAGTCGGCCGCCGCGCTAAATCATTACGAGCGGCGCGGCTTCGTTAAAATGTAGGCTATCGGCGTGGCGAATCGCGTCGCCGTGGAAAAACTATATTCCCCAAAGGACTCCCTCGGGTCGTTGTTGTGTTGCACACGCCGGGCATCGATTGCGCGACCGAGGCTTTCGGTGCCGGCGGTCTTCGATCGTCCCACTTACGGGGTTGCTGTATGTATATGTATGTACGTGCACGTGCTTTTTAGCAGAACTAAAACGAAGGGGGATATATAAAGCGCGTTGGAATTTAATGCGATTACTTCATTAGCTCGAGGGTATAATGAGAGTGCATTTTTCAGGCGGGTCCCGAGGTGGGCGTCGATTTGCTTTTGTAAGGTTGGACGTCGGCTTTTTAAAATTGGATCTTACGTTTAATTTATTGAATTAAAAGTGGTTTTTAAAAGTGCTTTAATTGGAAGGTTCTAGGATTTTTTGCAATTTTGTAAAAGTACAGTAATTTATGTCTCAACGAGGCGAAGTAACATTTTAATTACTCGGAATAAAGTTGAATTAATTAAAAGTACCTTTTGAAAGTTTTCTTGCCCGGCTGGTTTAGGTCAACAGTGCGAATGAGTCGCTGCGTTATAAGCAATTTAATTTTTTTTTTTTTTTTCTTACTTTTGTTATATCACGTGGATTTAATCGGCGAAATGTCACGCGATTAATCAAACAGTCGTTACACAGAAGCAGTAATAAATTCCGGACGTCCCGAGATTTATTTTGATCCTGGCACACGCAATATATTTCAAGTCTTAACCGGCTGCGTTGAAAGCGGAGAACTTGGAAAAGAATTATGTCAAATATTATTTGTCAACTTTCCGGTAGTATTAACGCGGACAGATTGATTTTTACAGGAGGCAGACTGATTTATTGAATTTTTAAAGCCATCAAAATTAATTTACTTCTGATAGCCACTTTAAGTGGCGTTTTTAATCAACGCTGCTTATTCCGAGCTTCGAGCTGGAAGCTAAAATTAGCAACAGAACCGGTACTGAATTTGGCAAAGTTTTATTCCTTTAGAGGACAACGTGTTGAAAATTGATCGGTGACCACAATTCGTGCTATTGCTGAGGCGTAACTGTTTACTAAATATGTATGAATCTATTTTTAAACTTGTCAAGAAACTTCTTATTCACCGAATAGAATATTAAAAGGTCGATTTAAATCTTTACTATAAGCACTGTTATCCAACTTTGTACTACTGCCCATTAAATTAGGAATTCATAACCATTAAATAATTTAAAACCAAATACACCTTTTACAAACAGGACGTCTCCAGCGCTCCACCAAACCCATCAATCGCAACCCCCCCGTAAAGCCGGCGATAAAAAAAAAGGTCTCCGCTGATGCAAGCGCACCTCCGTCGAATACGAGATTCGCTCCTCTTCTTCGAGCGGCGATCGAGCTCGGAATACTTGCACGGGACGCCGGGGCGTGCTCGGGGCCTCTAACGAAGAGAGCGCGCCCGCTAAAAGCGCGCGCGGCGTCGCGGGGCTCTCTCGCATCCGTGGGAATGGAGCTTTTTACAGCCCGGCGCGCGTGGTGTGTGTCCTTTCGCCCGAGAGAGGAGACGCCGGTTACTGCTGCGAGTTTTATTATGACGCGCGAACGCTGAGCTGGGAATTTCAGGATTTTAGTGTTTCTGGAAAATTCGTCGTTTGTTGCTGTTTGAGCGGGAACGTCGGTGAGATGTGGGGGAGTTGCGAATTTATGGTTATGGCGGGTTGATAAACACGGCTGGGTGACCGTTCGGGGGTCCATTACGCCAGCGGATGTAAATCCAATGGAATTATAAAAAACATTTGATAATTTTTAACTAATTTTTAGCTAATTAATTACCAACAGCAATAATTTGTATTGGTTTTGCTTATTAATTAGCTAAGAATCAGTTAATATCCAATGTTTTTTTTTATTGGGGCTTTTCATTAAATAGATTTTTAAATTTACTACAATAAAAAATCGTATCCAATCAGTTAAAACTGCAGAATATTTCATGAAACTCATCATTAATTCATTACTTCTACGTGGGGTCAAGGAATGAAACAAGTTAAACTCAAAAACTGTTTGTTGCGACGTCTAAAATACAGTTGTAGAAACAAGTAATCAACCCCAGCTTTTTACATCATTATCTACAACCCAAACCGTGCGCTCACTCATCCCAAAGCAAAATTTCTCCCGTACAAACATCGCTTGCACATGTAAACAAACAACCGCAATCAAAATGATTAACAACTCGACCATTAATTCCACGTGTCTCCATCCGCAAAATTCCAAAAAGCCTATTAATACCCAACTTTGAAGTCTCACTCAAATCTCTCTTTCTCCCGGCGGATAAGACCTCGAAGAGCGTTAATTAAGCCTAAACGCAGCCCTCGAACACTTTCCCCTCGCTCCCCGAAAGGAATCCGCCGGCGAGGAGGACACTACACCGGTACTTATTAATTTTCCCGGCGTTTCCCGCGGAAAAAAAGCCCGCGGCGCGTCTCTCGAGCTCGGCGCCCGCGCGACATTGTATGCTCCTCGAGAGAGACGACGAGGAGCGCGATTTATGTGCGCGGGACTTTCGCGAAAGGAGTGATCGATCGGCGAAGAGTCGTCGCGAGAGTGATTTCGTGCGCGCACTGAGAAGTGCGGGGACAATTGATTAAGGCGTCGCGTATACGTTCGTCCGCGGTTTATCGGGTAAAGGATTGGAGAGAATTGCCGCGGAGATCGGTAATGGCTTCTATTGGCGGGACTTACTGGGACTTGCTTTTATGAGGTGCAGTTGAGTTTATACGATGAAATTTCTGTATCTTTAGCAACCTGGAGTTTGGAGGTTATTTATTTATTTACCGTTCGAGAATGAAAATGACACTTGAACATTGGAGAGTTCAACCAGTTATCAGCCGGTTTTTGACCAGTTTTCAAATAATGTGTAGAAATTACTTAAATTAATGGTTGCCCCAGCTAATCCATGCAGTCACTAACAGCCGTCAATTTCCCCCAAGGTCCCTACGAAGGTAAATTCGCTGTGTAGGTAATTATCTACATTTTATTAAGGTCAGTACTTTTATGAAAAGTGGAAGCTGTAATACTTGTTCTAATCGCCGATACATGTTTTAGATAGTTCGAATTTTGGATTACGGAGGTTCCTTTTGCAGCTGGCAACTTCGGTAATCTCTCGAACGAATTTTCAAGAAAAAAGGAAAGAACCGTAGAATATTACAGTTATTTCATGAAAATTAAGGGTAGTAAGATCTTCTCTATCGATTGTAATGATAGTTCTTGCTAATAATTTGCCCTTCACCTCTTCTCAGTCTAACATTATACAATCTAAACCTATAGTTAACAATCCATTTGAATAGCTCAGAAGAATGACTTCAGTTCAATGACTTTAAAATTGTAACTATCAAGGTTATAACAACGTAGTATCATTGAATTTGGCGCATTCAACAATCTAAAAAGGAAAGTCAATTTGTATTCTCGAAGCTGCCGGCGAAAAAGTCAACGACCAGAAGCTGAAAAGCCAAAAGCACTCTAACGCAGCCTCAAGTGAAACCGAAAGCGAATCTAGCGCACAAAAAGCCCCCAATCCCAAAACGTCGATAGCCCCCTAAAAACGCTAAATACCTGTTACGCGCACACGGAAATTGATTGCGCACGACCCACTAGAAGAAGAAAGGCAGAGAAAAAAAGAGAGGAGCGAACGGGGCCGGGCGCAGAAAACGCGCGCGGGATTTGCAATGATTGCCCTTTCTTACCCAAGCCCAGAGCAGGGGAGAGAAGAGCGCCGATTCGCACGCGCCTTACATAACCTTAATCGGCCGGGTCGATCGATCGTTAATCGGAAATTGCTGGTTTGCGATCATGCAAACGAGTCGCGCGCGCAGCGCGGAGCGGCGGACGAAAAAGCACCGAAAACGTTACGTTATTGGCAGCATCGGTTCCCTTTTTCGACGGGGAAGCGTGAAATGCGGTTTTTTTTTTTTTTTTTTTTCGGCCAGGAGTTTTAAACGGATTAACGGGGGGATAATTACGCTTTGATCGATTTAAATTTACAGGTTTAATTTAATTTCTGACTTTAACGACGTGACCCTTCGAAGCGGGACTTTTCTGAATTTTTGAATGATTTTCAACGACATCGTAAATTCTGGCTGTTATGAGAGCGGCAAAATTTTAATTCATAGTGCAGATCAAAAAGATAAATTATAAAAATTCTAATTTATGGCATTTACTTCTAAATTAGTGCATATTTACTAGTAATTAATTAAATAAATCATTAATTGCCTTTGGAAGTATGGCACAAATAAAAAGCTTTATTTCAATTTAATTTTAAAGAAATTTCTCGCACTCTATTCAGAGCATTTACTACCTCTGCAATGAAAAACGCAAATGCTTTTTTCCATTTAGCCTCACCGATCGATTCAACATCCATCATGAAATTGCTTTTAGTAGCAAAAATTTGCATGAAGTTTATTTATATAATCCAAACAAAACCTCCCAGTAACTCTGAATATTCACTGCATAATGAGCTTTTTTTCTCCGCGATAATGCGACTACGAACCAAAAGATTGCAGGGAACGTTTATTATTACGGAAAGTTTCGTGACGCTCGCTAATGTTGGCATACGAAAGAACAAGAAGGGTGCAATAAAGGCCTAAATTATAACGCAATGCTGGCCATCTAAAGATGACGTTATAATGCGATATGATTATCTAGGCTCGATTTACAAAAATTGAAAATGCGCAGCCATTTACAACGTTTATGGAAATTGCTATTTCAGATTTGAGGTTTTTCGGATAGAGTTATTTAGTCTACAAAAAGTTATAAATTATGTAATTTCTGGTCTAATATTAGAGTCATGCATTTGCTACAACAGGCAACTGTAATATTACTTTAATCGTATGGCTTTTTATTCACTAATAGCCTCATTATTCATGAAAAAAAAACCAAGAAATTGTTTTTTCATGGTATAATTTAAATAATGTTCGAATGGATGAAACCAATGGTCGAGCTTTAAACCTCTGCTTTTTATAAACAAGCTTTTTCATGCACCGTCTTGTCGCACAAAATAGGAACCAATATTTATTTTCAATATTTAACCTTTCGCACTATCAATACTTTATAGATTCGCCAAAAGGCTCTACGAGAAAGATTTTAATCACACAAATAAATCCGATTGTCGTATCAGCCAGACCCATAAATTTTTTAAAAGAAAAACGGCCACTTTCAGGACAATCCGCACGAATTACGCCATGAAAAGCGTGCCCAGAAGGAGAAGCGCCTAAACACCGCAGGCCTATAACCTCCGGCTCAGATGTACACAAACATTAATCATGCGCTAAGCAGAACAGTGCAGCGTACCTTCTTCCGGCGCAGCAGTTTCCAATCAAAGTGACTCATCCTGCCTGTCTATGTATCTCTCCGCCCTTTCTCTCTCCGCTCCTCTTTTTCTCTTTCTCTCTCTCTCTCTCTCTCTCTCCGCTCGTCGTCCGAGTCGGGGCAAGAAGAAGTTTCCGAAAGGACAAAACTGCCTTCAAGAGCCTTTCCTCTCCCGGCGATTCTCGTCCAGTTCTCTCAGCGTCCACATCGTCTCGGGGCTCTCGAGACGGGCTTCATCAAAGGATCCTCCTCCGAGATAATTACGCCTCGCTTCGCGGGAGTTCAAACGCTCCTTCTTCTCAGCCACCTCTCCGAGATTTGCATCGCGCGGCCGATGATGGCGCAATATCGATCAGCCAGCGCTCCTCGTGCCATTTTCTCATTAATTATTCGGCTTGCGTGCCCTTCTTGCAGAAGTACCACTCTCGTATAGCAAAAGCGAGCCCACCTAAGCACCGCCGAACGAAAAACACGAGGCTAGGTGCACTCCCCGCAGTCGAGGAGCACGTGCAGCGCACACAAACACACAGACACACACAATTGGCGGGCGGGTGGGGTCGACTCTCGGTGCACCACATACAAGCTGCCTCCTGGCACCGGTTCAACACAACACTGCACTGACCCGGATCCACCGCATCGCAGAGAGCGCAGGAAGGAAGGAAGGAAAACACGAGCGAGCGCTCGCGCGCGCGCGCACACACACACCGTTTTTCGGGGGAGGATCGAGTTTTGCCAGTCCTGGGACGCGCGCGCCGAGGGTGAGCGTCTCTCGCGCACTGGGTGGCTGCGCCCCGCCGCCGCCGCCGCCGCCGCCGCCACCACCGCTCCCTGGACGCGGCCCGAGTGGGAGAGAGAGAGCGAGCGAGCATGCGTCGTCGGCGTGATAAACGCGCGAGGGTGCACGCCGAGGAGAGGCTCGCGTGTCCTCCGACGCGGACGGGGAACCGGGATTCAAGGTTAGCGAGGGCTAAGGTCGCTTGGTTCTGACTTGTTCCCCGGGTTTTCGAACGAATTTCGGAGGTGGATTTTGGGACTTGCTGCTTTGTTTTTTGTTTTTTTTTTGTCCGAATCTTGGTAGAAATTTTGCGATGATAACTGGTGTAGTCATTTTAAGTATGTAAATTAGCCAGTTTAACCACTGAGTGGGTAGCTTTTGGTTGATTTAATTCTGCCCCAGGAAAGATATTATTTTATTGAAAATATTGTCTTTATCGGATGTGTTAGTTTGTAATTTCACTGAAAGCAAAAAAATATGTAGAAAAAGAAGCAGGAAAGCATTTCCTACGGCTGAGGCGTGAGTAGCGATCGTAGGGTACATTTGTACCGCTTATTGCATTAGCGTGTGGGGTAACGTGAACTGGTCGTGGTTGGGGCAATTGAGCGTGCAGTGCACTCGAACATTATGCACCTTGACTGGCTCTCGATGTAGTGAAAAGGTATTTTGATTTTTAGTGTGAATTTCTGTTTTGTTTTTATTTATTGCTTTTTTTTTTAATTAAAAGAAAGGAGATTGTATCGACTGAGAATTACTGTTTTAATATTCGCAAGAAATATGTAGATAAAGAAAAATCAATAAAGATTCTTATATTTTTAGTGCTCCCGCTACTGAGTCATATTTTAATGACCGTTTAAACACCACTGATTAGAGCGTTATTGCAACTCGTAATTTTTTATGACCAAGTTTTTCAAATGTTAACGTAAAAAGTAAAGTTTATAAAAGTGCAAGGAAAAGGAAAGAAAGTTACAAATTTAAATACTGTACAAAATTGAAATCTAAATTATTTATAAATTTTTTTTAATTGTTTGAAATTTCTTTGTTATACTAAATCTTATTGACTGAAATTTAAGGGGCAAAATAAACTAAATAATAAGAGATAGTTGTACATTTTACACCATGGAAGTCCTAAAATGTCGCGTGATCTATTTACTTCAGAGCTTACTTCAAACGACTTGTAAACTGTGCGGTCAAACGTATTTAATTGGCTTTAAATCTCTCATGTTAAAGGATTAAAGCTTACAGGTCAAACTTTTTCACGCAAGTTTGGAGACACGCCAATGTTAGATTAAATGACACATCTAATCGCTTCTCTTTTTACAAAAAGTTTTTGATAGTACATTACATCTTTTATATTAATGTCTTTTTATTGCAACATGCGAAGTTGTCTATATATAAAACCTGCAAATCATAAAATCGATAAACTTAAAATTAAATACTACTTTTTTCGAGCATTATCTATTCATGAAAATAATGGCTTTTAACCGAGCCTATACTAAGACTAAGAAAATGTTCAATACGATAAGAGCCTTACACCATCAATCTACATTTGTACAACTATGTTTTGTCATAAAAAAATAAGCGAAGTTTTAAAAATTGGTATCTAACTGATAATAGTGATAAGATGCCATCAACTGGTTTTTACTTATTTCCCTCTCATATTTTAAATTGCATTTACTGTACATGTTAACCGCGGGAATATTGATTTCATAATTTTATCAGTTATAATATTCATGTATTTTCCAAAAATCTAGCAATTTTGCTAAATATATTTTTTCAGTCAACAACCCATTTTGATCTAATTGCGTTTCATCCCGCGTTTTCCTGTCTGATTCGGCAGTAGGCAATGCAGACAGACCCTGCCTTGGACGCTAGAAAAAATGTTTTCCCTTATTTAATATTTATTCGTGCCACTTATTTATGTTGAATTCGAAACGAATTGTTGGTGTTGGATGTGATCCGCGTCGTCAATTTCTGCAAGTGTATGTGAATAGCTCACCGTCGACATTTACTCGAATGGACATACTTCAACTGAGTAGATTCACCAAAATTTCTCCCCATTACTTGGACGCGCTTCTTCATTCGGCCACCGTACTTTTGTTTTTCCCAAATTTTACAGCTTTGTTTATGCGCGCAATTCGACTTGGCCAATATACGTTATTTTATTTTATCATATTCGATTATATTCTACTTTATGTTACTATTTAAACTTTCAATTTGTATGCAAATAATTTTATTTCTTGCTTGATTCAATTTTAGCCTATTTTAAACATAAAAATTATGTTCTCTATTTTTAAGTCTTTCCACTTCGCAGCAGTTTAATTTAAGTACCTATTTTTCATAGCAGTAGAGTCATCTAACGGTGGAGGTCTGAACTCTCACAACTCTCTCTCTCTCTCTCTCTCTGCAATACGAGAGCAGTTTACCATTATTGCAGTAGGTAGTCGTAACTTTCACGCTACCTTCTTACCGGCATGCTTTTATCTTACAATTAGATGCAATTATTTAAATAAAGGCAATAAAATATGAATGAAATTCTTTTTAAACCTGAAGTAGGTTATAAAAGGATACTGACTTGTTCATTAGCTTACGAAAAGTATTTAGATAGTTTTTATAATTATTGAATTCATACTAATGTGAAAAATAGTAATTACGTAATTACACAAATTCAAGTAGAAATAATAATAAATAATGTTTAAATAATTATCTAAGCAGGGCATTACTAACAAGGAAAGTGTACGACATTTGGGTGATGGATTTTCCTGCAACTTTGAGATATGTTTTCTAATAATAAAATATGAAGGAAGCCGCGGCCGGTCGGCCTAACGC
>UCOL01003891.1:0-16743 GCA_900474335.1 Ormyrus nitidulus
GAGAGAGAGAGAGAGAGAGAGAGAGAGAGAGAGAAAGAGAGAGAGTCGTTAGCAAGAACGCACGGAAAACAAAGCAAAAAAAAAAAAAAAAACCAGAGAAAAACACAAGAACCCGGAGAGAGCAATTCGCTCTTTCACCAGAGATCGGGATGAAAGAAAGTTGCCGAGTAAAATGCCCGGAATTACTGCTATGGTATGTTCATCTAAGGTATTTCAGATTGGAATACCTGTAAGGGATGGCACGCTTCGGTGAAATATGTGCAGAAATTGACTAACAAGATAGCGATGGCACTATACTTAACTTCATTAATCTAGCATTAGCCTGATGGTACAGCTAAACTTCCTTAATTCATTGTTAGCCCGACATTAGGCTTCTTCTATAAATTTATGGGATGCACTCTAATAAATAACACCTGAAAGGGGGCTCAAGCGAAGATATTCAAGCTTATATCGATGCTAAAAATAAAGCAATAATAATTTAATGCAGTTCCTCGTTACATCGTTGAATACGTTCATTTAAACGTTTAGCCAGGAGTTTCGATAAATTTCTATTTGGGAGAGGCCAATAGACGCTGAAGATCCAAAAGGGGGAGACAATACACACGAGGCAGTAAAGGAGATTTGGCCGGAGGTTGCGCCGTGAATGTTGGGTAGCGCTTGGCGACACTTTACTCGCTTGCCGGGGCTCTGGAATTTAAAATTCGCTGTACACATCTGGGAGCGACGGGCGCAAAGAGAGGCAAAGAACGTCTGGAGAGGCTCAGATCGTTGCGAAGACTCTGAGCCGCGCGGAGAAAATGAAAATAAAGAGGCCGAGCGGAAAAGGAAGACGGGGGGGAGACGAAGACGAAGAGCGCGCGCGAGCGGGAGAGAGAGATAAAAAGGTTCGTCGCACTCACTCAACAAGACGTCCGCGCAAACATTTTCGCAGGCCCGCGGCTCGATGAACTTCTCCGTGTATACTTAAAGCTTTGTCTCCCCGAGATTTTCGCACGGAAAATTTTGCACTCCGCCCTGAAAAAACAATGTCCTCCATTCTCTCTCTTTCTTTCTCTCTCTCTCTCCTTCCCCCGGCATCCGTACACGATTGTCGGATCCGCGCGCTGTTTCTCGCACTTATCGTTCGCTCGGTTGCGCGCGTTGCCGGTGCCGCCCGCTCGCACAGCTGTTCACCCGAGAGGGAAGCGAAAGAGGTGCGAGAAAACTTGCGGCGGAACGGAGAGAAAGCCGAGAGCGAGAAGAATGCGCGCACGTAAACGTGTGCAACGACGTAGCGCAAAAGTTGCTATTATGATAAGGTAAAGGAGGGAAACCAGCTCATGGACTTTGGAGAATGAAAGAAAAAAGAGCGGGAGAGAGAGAGAGAGAGAGAGAGAATCGCATCGGAGAGGAAAGCAGGAGAAAACCAAAAAGAAAGTATACGTATAGGCGCGAGCGAGGAGTCGCAGAGCGAGACGGAGACAAAGAAGGAAAGAGAAAGCGAGATCAGGCATGAAAGAGCCTGAAAGAGGCGGCGGGGAGGCTGCGGGAGAGAGAGAGAGAGAGAGAGAGAGATCGGCGAGTAAGGAGAAGCGGCAGAAGGGAAGGAGAAGAGGCGGTCGGGGCGGTCGCGAGAGAGAGAGAGAGAGCGAGAGGGAGCTTTCTTGCGGGGAAGAGAGAAGGAAAATAGAATGTACAAGGGAAAGTTGGGGCTGGTGTGTGCGTCCGACGGAGACGGAGCTTTCGTCGGGGAGCGAGAGAGCGAGGGAGAGCTGCCGCGCGCAAAATAAATGAGAGAAAGCACTGAAAACAGTGTGTTTCCGCTCGAGCGTGTATACGTAGCTATCGCCTCGTGGAAGTATGCACGTGCGCCTACATTAAAGTCCGTGTAAGTGAGCGAGCGCGCACATTTCTGCCTAGGCGAGAGAGATAGCGCGCGCGCGCGCGGGGAGTAAAAAGCAGCCAGAGACACATTCTGCACTCTCGGCGCTTGCGCGCGTGTGCGCGCGCGGGAGTAAGATAGATTAATGAGACAGGAGGCAAGAAGCGTAATAAGGCGAGGAGAGCGCGACGGAGATGGAGCGAGCGCGCTGCGCTCTGTGTAGGTCGAGCAAAGAAGGCGCCGCGCGCGCGGAGGGGGGAGAGACAGCATCCCTCGGAGGAGAGAGAGCGAGTGTCGGAGCGAGATAAAACGGAGGGGAGAGCAGACCGCGGCGGCGGCGGCGGCGGCAGCAGCGGCAGCGGCAGAGCCACCCCTCCGCGGCGTGCGTCTGTGTGTACGAGCCCGCTCCGGTCCAGCCTCCTTTTCTCTCCTAACGACTGCATGGGGGCGAGAGCGAGAGAGGGATGCTGGAGCAGTATCAGCGCGGCAGCGGAGCGGAGCAGCTCAGCAGTCCCGTGCCCAACGCTGCGAGGATCGCGCTTCCCTCTCTCGCGCCGTTTTTACTCTTCTCCTCGCTCTCTCTTTCTATCTCTCACTCTTCCTCTCTCTCCTTCTCCTTTTCCCTCTCGCTCGCTCTCTCCCCCTGTCCCGTTCTCACGCACACACACACGCCGAGAGAGAGAGAGAGCCCCCCCACCAGAGGGCCGCGAGAGAGTGGAGCAGGCGCGCGTCGCGCGTCGCCGTCGTTGAGAGGAAGTAGTACGGATATAACAGGCCCGTGCGCGACGCGATCGCCGACAGACTCGGCTGCCGATGCCTCGCGAGAGCTGAGGGACTTGGGGGCCGCGCAGTAACAGCCCGAGGCGGCTGCTCTCACCATCAGCGAAGAGGATCCCGAGCCGAGCCCGATGGGCCGGACGCGCTGACAAGCTCCAACGACCAGCCATCGGAGCCAAAGATCAAGCGAAAGCACGTTATCTCTGCCGCGGCTCTCTCTCCGTCTCTGGCAGAGCGCGATACACGCAAAGCTCGATCGATTTATATAACGGCGGCGCGCACACGACTTGCCACATACAACATTATATCGAGGGGCTGAGCGCGCGCACGCACGCACAGTTTCCCTGAGAGAGAGCGAGAGAGAGAGAGAGAGAGAGAGAGCGAGCGGGGGGCGATTTCCACGGCGGTTCCGCACACAACATCGCTCTGCTGCGGAGCTGCTGAGAGCACGAGACACGAGACGACTGACGGGGTGAAAGAGAGAGAGAGAGATAGAGAGATAGATAGAGCGCGCGAGTGCCCGATGTCGTCGTCGACGGTGAAGTGTGTTCCCGTGCAGCCGTGAGCCCGAGCGACCTCAGAGAAAGGGAAAGGCCACTATACTCGAGGGAAAGAAAACACGAGCTCGGAGCAGCACCAATGCCAACGGGAGCCTGGCCGAGCTATGACGATCGGGAGGCCGCAGCATCGCCCCGCAGTCGTTCAGCGACGGCAGACGAGCCCCGGACAGCCAGCGACAGCAGCATCAGCAGCAGCAGCAGCGGCAGCGGCCACCTCTGAGGAGCAGCGATAGGACAATCATGCAGGCCGCGACCGCGGCGCCAGGAGCCACAAGGATGCTGAGCGGTGAGCAGGGCCGGCGAGCAGCGAGGCCCCTGATGGCTATTATTGGCAGCCCACGTTGGCCCAGCAGACAACTGCACTGAGCTGCGCTCTGACAGGCTCAGACCCAGCAGCGCGAGGAAGCGACGAGAGAGAGAGAGGCGCCTTCTTCCGAGGCGAGGAGACGTGGAGAGGAGGAGGAGGCGAGGGAGGAAGGAGGAGAGCCGGCCCGTTTCCTGTCGAGCCCAGAGACGGGGAACATGAGAGGAGGCTGGACTCTCATGGCGGCGATCGCCCTGGCTGCGTCGGGTGAGTCGATCCATGTCATACCTTCAATCTCGATACGATATAAGACACACATGGGCTAGTCGTAACGCTGACACACGAGGTACGGACGTCCAGGCCAGACGCTTTGAAACGGGGGATCCCGAGAGAGAGCCTTTTCCCTGAGCGAACTTTTCTCTCTCTTACACAGCTGCGCACGACTCCTTGCCGACGGGGGGTGAGAGACGGGAGAGGGAGAGACGGCAAGGAAGGATACACAGTCTTGAGAAAGAGAATGAAGGTCGCCTAAGGAGGGAAGGAGACGATCGTTACTCCACTGGGTTTTCGGGGTTACCCCCAAAGAGGGACTCTCACTCTATACGTACCCCTTTAATTATGATCATTGCTCCGAGTTCACTTTTTCAATCTCTCTCCCTCTCGGCTCCCAGTTTAGTCTATATTGTATACGGAAGTATCCCAACGCGTTTAATATGGATGAGGTAATTGGGCTCGTTGAGGTTGGGAGTCACAGGTGTTACGGCCAGCTTCTCGGAATAGATAGGGCTAACCTAGCTGAATGAGCGGAAGCTTGATCGCCCGGGCTATTTTCATTGCCAAGATCTATAAATAAGCAAAGGATATATCGGAATTTACTGATTTAGAAGAATTTTTGAGCCAGACACGTCTGATCGTACTTTCTATTTTTAATTCGACGACAGACCCAGACTTAAGCTCTTATTTACGTACACTTGGACCTCGAGATATTTTTCCCGGAGTAACGATCCTCTCCGTCAAACATTCGCGACGAATCACTGACAATTTGGTTTCGGTAACGCCGACAAACGGGGGGGAAACCGTGTATTATCAGTGCAGCCCTAATCCTAAAGGAGCTAATGGCCAGGAAGTCCCCGTTTCAAAGTAAGAAATGTGGCCGACGTCCGACGCAGGAACACGGACACAAACAAAAACACGAACGCACACGAAGACAAGCTCAAGTACACGGATATACAGTCGGATGATACATTGGCTGGATAGACGAGCGCCGTGTGCGTATATAGAGCGCGGGGAGAAAGTTTGTTCCGGTGGCGGAAGGTCCACTTGAGTTTTTCCGTCGATTTTTATTAGCCCCAATGTTGCGGGGACGGAGTCTGCATGGCGAGAGAGCTCAGGGAGCTTAGTGTATATACCATGTAACGAAGGGTCGTCAATTTTTATCACGAAACTTTCGTTAATTGTTGTTTCCGAAATAGTTTCGCCTCGCGATGGGGGGATATCTAATTTCCAGCGGGCGATGCGCTTTTACGGGGTAGAAATTTCCGCGCGATTGTTTGAGGATTATGATGTAGGTAACGCGGGATAGAAGCTATGTTACGGCAATTAAAATAAATTCGGCGCGAATGTTACAATTACTATCAATCTAGTGTAGAAATTAGACAGACGGTTTTGTTTGATCATTTGATATTGGCATTGTATAAAGTTACCAAAGTAAATTACGCAAAACATATTCGTTGGCATCAAAGGCGATTAATATTGATTGAGTAACAACTGTATGAAATAAAAACTATTTAGTTTCTTTTTTTACAAAAAGTATTTAATTAATTCTATAACTAATAAGTATAATACGTAATTTTGCAGATAGTAAATTAATTTTATTTTTAATGAAACAATACAATTTTTAATTTGAAGGTTGTTTTGTTATTAAAAAATAATTTTCACGAACGAGCAAAGTAATTTTTGGAATAATGCGAACATGATGTAAATAATTGTGCTTAATAAATATTGATGCATCCAACTGATGCATTTATTATCTATACGTACCGATACATGTTTTTAAAACAACGTTATGTCATAACCGTACATTATTTATAATAACAAAATATAAACATTTTAATGTTTATTTTGATGACCTCTATTTCGCTTAATCAATAGAAAGAGTACCAAAAGCATTAAATCATTCAAGAATCATTCGCGCAGCCTCGATCGCAGAATAAAACATCGCCAGAATTAATCAAGAGTGTCTGTAAAAATATCGACTCTCGCGTAAAATCCGCAAAACATGAAAATTCCGGAAAAATATTTGTCCGAAAAAGGTGCTCTCCGCCGTCGCGCGGAAGCGTCGACCAAAGTTATTCCAGCCCCCCCCCAATCAAAACATGCCCCGGCAAAAAGGAGAAGGCGAAGAAGCGAGTGCGGACGCACGGGCAAATTCAAGTGGGCCATTCGAAAGCCCGAAAGTCCTTCCTCCGCGGAGCTTGCGGCGCGCGGCCCGTAAAAAAGCAGTTTCGAGCCTGCGGAAGGGGCGAAAGAGCGCGCATCTTGTTTGCGGAAATGTGCGCATTGCACGCGCACGGAGTGGCGCAGAGCAGCAGCAGCACGCGCGACCTCACTTATATAGGCGATCGCGAGAGCGCGCGCGAGCACACACACACGCCCACGCACCTACGTACGTTTACGTACGGAGAGAGAGAGAGAGAGAGAGGAGCGCAGGATATCGGTTTTTGACGCGGTCGACTCTCCTTTTTTCGCGCTCCTACTTTTTTGCAGGCGCTCTCTATTATCGCGTTTCGTTTTCTTTTCTTCGCTCGGCGGTTTTTTACTCTTTGGCCTGCTTTTTTTTTGCTCATTGGCTCCCTGCAGGAGAGCAGTCGTCCGTTGTTGTTGCGGAGGCCGGAGGGAGGAAATATTGCACACGGCCGCGGAAATTATTGGAAAAAGTTGTGCACTTCTTCCTCTCTCTCTCTCTTTCTCTCAGCCTCCGCGCGCGTCTGTCTGTGTATAACGACTGGCGAAGTCGCCCGCCAGTATTACCAAGAAAATCTTCTTATAACTATGGAAGAAGAATTTGCTTCTCCGCTGGCGTGCACACTGAAAACTTTGCCTGCCCCTCGCGGAATGCTACTGCAGCGAGACTCGGGCGCAGATGCGAAATTTTCGAGAATTACGTGGCGGATTATATTTGGTTTTGCGATAAGTTCGCCTGTTATATATTTATCTTTTGTTGATCGAAACGTATTAAAAGACCATTCATCAATCGCGAGTTCGGGATAATGCGGAATAGTTTCTCTCTTTCTCTCTCGCTCCGAGACGTCTTGAAATGCGCGAGCTTTCAAATCGATCGCGCACAACTTTGCAGTCATAGAATTCAATTAATTGGCAGGCGCATTAAAAATTATTACTCACCCGTGGAAATCGGATTAAAAAGGGAGGACAAAAGGCGCTAAATTAAATGAGAGAACTTTTTCAGCCGCGTAAAAAGGGCAGCATTATTATTTAATTAAACATTTCCCCGGCTCCGGCCGGTGAAACCCCGCGCATACATTTTTCCGCTCGGTCCTCGCAAACGCGTGTCCAGGCCGGCGCGAAACATCCCATTTTTCCGTCGCTCCGAGCGGTGGCCGTACCACTCTCGCGCTCCGCTCGACGAGTACGACTGTATTTAATTAGCCCGCGAGTCATGCTCCTTCCTGCAGCGCCTCTCGCAAATTCTCACCCCTCGAGGAGCGCGAGACAAAGGAAGAGGATAAATTTCGTTCGCGACGTGTAAAAGCACTCGGTACACAGAGACGACGGCGCCGAGTCGTTGACCGATTGAAATCGTCTCTATATCTCGCGGGCCCGAGGAGGAGGAGGAAGTAGAAAAGAGAGGAGGAGAAACGGTCTCTTCCGCGCGCGCGATGTCTGGCTGCCTCCGGGCGATCATCATCCCGAGGAGAAGGAGGCGGAGGGGGACTATACTGCTTTCCTTCGTTTTCAAGCTCGACGACATGCAAATTCAATTTCTTTCGCAAATTACCGCGACGAGTCGCGCTCGCTAAAAGG
Organism: Ormyrus nitidulus; assembly: GCA_900474335.1. Classification (NCBI taxonomy): domain Eukaryota; kingdom Metazoa; phylum Arthropoda; class Insecta; order Hymenoptera; family Ormyridae; genus Ormyrus; species Ormyrus nitidulus. The sequence continues at coordinate 7,544 of UCOL01003891.1, forward strand.
GACACGTATATAGCCGCGCAATGCGCGAGTATGAAAGTATAACGCCTCTTTGAAAATTACTCGCGCGCGACGAATTTGCATGGTAATGAAATTCAGTCGTACCTTCACTACTACGGACTACTACCGCCACTCCTCGCCGCGCCGCTTCCTTCCTCTCCGTCGCTTCCACGGCGTCGATTTTTTTCTTAAATAAAGTACGTTTTTAATGTAATGAAGACACGGCCGGGCGAGTGGCGCCCTGCGAGGAACGTTGTCGCGCTTCATTTTCAAAACACGAGCCAAGCTGCTGTTTCATCTCGCGCGAAATCATTATCAGTTTTTATTTCGTCGCCCCGGTATAATTAGTAGGTCATAAGGGTACGATACGAGCTTTCGATATCATTGTTACGAAGGAAGCAATTATTGCCCGGTTATGAAGTTATTGAATAAGGCTCAATCGATTAAGGTGCTTTTACGAGTGTAATGCGCTCGTGTAAATAATTGGGTCGTCGAGAGCAGTCCGGTCTTGTGCTGTTGAAAAACCTATCGATGTTTCGATGTTGAAACGCGGAAACCTCGAGCCAACAGATTAATCCTTAAAATGTATATTATATATTGATTCGGGCGTTTTAGAAGATTACGTGTTTAACGCTGAGAGTGAAATGTCGAGAGTATTCGTTAAATTCTGTAATCTTTTAAGTGATTTTGTCTTAGATTATAATTCGGTCTTACACATGAAATTCGTGTGCATTATATTAATATCGTCTAAAATGTAAATACTTTGGGAAGTTTCGGTTAGAGAATAATACGCGCGATGGAAATTTACATACGGTCCAACTTGACTTGAATAAATATAATGTTTAGTTTATTCAGCCGAAAAAGTGTTAGTAAGTGTCTACCTTGTAAACACAAAGATAAAAGAAAGCAAAAAATAATCTCGCTCTAACCGATTTTTAATAAACGCGACAGTAGCCGCTAATTCAGCTAAAACCAGCTCGGAAAGTTTCTCGTCTTATTTCCGGCGAAAATGCCACTGAATCCCCCGCTAAAATCTCGAGCGCGAATTCAAGGGGGGGAATCGGGGAAGAACTCGGGTAAAATCTGTTGCAAAATCTCTCTGACCGAACGTCAGCGGGCAGCTTAATATTAAAAGCCAAATCCAGCCGAACTTTGCGGTGCACCGCTTCGTTTATTTCCTTCGTTAGGTCATTATTATTATGAGCGGCGACAAAGTGGGAACCGGCGGCTGCTGTCATTTGAATAATAAACATGATCGTTAGCACGGTGGGAAATAATTGTATTCGATTGAATTTTCGTATGGCCTCGCTTAGCGGCTGTGTGCCGTGCAGCCTGCGCGCGTGTGTGTGTGTGTGTGTGTGTGTGTGTGTGTTATTCACGCATCCGCTTGGCTCGACGCTAAAAGCGAGCTTACTCGCGTTTACGGTTGATTTTCTTACTTATCGATTTGCTCTGTTTATTTTTCCGATGAAGGAAGAACTCTCGCGCGCTGCTCGGACAAAAGCAATATAATCGACAAAGCGTTAATAATTTCGCGCAGAGATCAACGCTGCTGCTGCTGCTGCCGCCGCCTCTCGTTGGGTATCGGTGAGCACAACTGATGTTTATAACGCGGAGAAAAGAATTATGCACAGCCAAATGATATCGTGCGAAACACTGTATATCCGACGCACAAGAGGACACTAGCACACTTACAGATATTTAGATATAAATATACAATGAATACATTAATAAATAAATAAGATATTCAGAACATGTATTCGTGTGTAATAACATACGCTATACCACTATATTGTGCTCGGCGTTTTAAATAACAAGAGCTAAATATTACCAACTAAAAAGAATAATGCAAATTACGAAAAGCAACAGTTGTAAATAAAAAAAAAAAAAAAAAGAAAAAAGGTTTGCTAGACAGGCAAAGGAAAGGAACAAACGAACTAAACAGTATAAACAATGATATACAGACAAGAGCGAGAAGGAATTGACGGACACACGTACAACAACGTTCACATACACAAACTTACACACGTTTTCTTTCACGAGGGGGACAGTGTATATGAAAAACTTGGCGTTGCCGAGGTGACGTTCAAGTCTCTCGTGTGCCCGCCTTTTTCCCTTCTTTTGATACTGACACGCAACTGATACGTTACATACTATCGAGACACTATATTCCACGCAAACGACATTTCAGACACAAATTGACACCCAATTGATATGCGAAAAATGTTTCAACTGTTTGACTTTCCTTGAGAAATCAGACGACGATCTTTATATCGATTTCCCACCTCACACCGGCAACATGGCGTCGTTTATCTTCCCGAGAAAATTGCGTTTTGTTCTAAATTTATTTAAACTACAAAAGATTATTGATAGATTCTCAAAGGGCTTTGAAAACTTTGCTGTACTTGCTTTATAGATTGTTGGGCTTGGGTAAGGTTTTAAAAAAACACAATACTTTGTTCCCGATAAATTTAGATCGCATTATGAACTCCGACTTTCGTCAAGTAGTATAACTCAAGATTGTGCGAAACCACCTCGTAAAATAATGAAGAGCTAATCTTCAAAACTATTCTAACACTTGAAAAATTTACCCCTGCAAGATCAATTGCTGTTAAAATTTTTAAATTAATAAATTTAATTTTTTTTATCTATTTCTGGATAAATTCAGAAAATTATTTCACTTCTCGATTAATGAAGATGTTACAGAAATCATAGGCTTCCTAAGAGAAGAACCTATTAGCCCAGACACAAGTGTATCTAACAGGAAGTCAATCAGCCAGGGCAGCCTCGTGTGTGCATTTAAGGAATCTTGGAATTCCCAGGCCTAATAAGAACAAAGTGGGTGCATTAATCGATGCCGTTGTTTATCGGCTCGGAATCACCGGCACGGAATGAGCGGCGAGGGCTTGGGAGGGAGAGAGAGAGAGAGAGAGAGAGAGAGAGCGAGAGAGAAATAGACGGTGGGGAGAGAGTGTAAGCGAGAACGGTGGGGAAGGAACGAGCGCGCCAAATGCTCATTATGCGGGACGATGATGAGAGCGAGATGCGGCAGATCGAGCGTAATGCAATATCGCGATATGCCGAAGAAATTGTCGATTTAGCAGTATCCGGCTATTAGCTTCTCCATCAAGCACCTTGAAATTTCGCCTACAGAGCCGTGGAGCAGCGGCAATGCCGACCATTCTCTCTCTCTCTCTCTCTCTCTCTCTCTCTCTGTCCGTATTATGCGCCAACTCCTCCGTGTTTACCGGCTGTGCGTTATTATGCGTTTCGCGGAAGTTGCGGATGAGATATGGCGGTAGCGATTTTGCACTATGTATCTTTACGAAAGTGATGCTGCTGCTGCTGGGCGGAACTGCAGGCTGCTGCGGGAATTATTACACGCAATACCACACTCGGTATTGTACACCAAAGTATGACGTTTACGCGCTTTCGAGCGTATTAAAATCGAGACGTTGATCGATCGCTTTCAGTCTTTGTCACTGATTTTCTGCTTCAAATAAGACTTTCTGCACACAGTTTATTTACACTTTTATAGTTTAAGAGTAAAATAAGCATTCCGAGTATAGAAACTTGAAAAAAATGTTTTAAGTATTAGTTATTATGAGTAATTTAATATTCCTTTATTAAATAAACAACATTAGCGTTTGAAACTTTAATTCGGTTTATCTCAAAACTAAATATTTTGAAATGCAAAAGTTTCTTATGGTTGTGTTTTCACACCTAGAAACTTTGCACGTACGTGCATAAATATATAACATATTATAAATTCCAGGGTTTTAGAAATTGAAATAATTTTGAAAGCGCTTTATTAATTACGCGAGAAATAGAGAAATAGTTTAAACATTAATAAATGATTTTTAATATTAGTGATTTTATTTTCTAAGAACTCAGTTAAAACGTTAAAAAGAATGTATTAATTTTTATATTGTAATCCGCAACAAAAAGTAGGAATCGGTATATCCATTATGTTTTCCTTTAGGCTGCTAGTGTAAAATCAGCGACTTTATGATGATTGATCGATACGTCACCTTATTGCAATTACATTGACGTATTGAAATATTAAATTATACAGCATCTACAGCATTTTATATTATATTTTTCAATACTTATGTATTTTTTTTTTCAATATTCGTTACGAAAGGGTCGAAAACTAATTGCCGTAAGATGAGAATTCTTTGATTTTTGACGAATCAGACGTATAAAGGAAATAACTTGTTGTCAGTATGCTATTCAAGTATTAAAAAGTAGAACGAAAGTAATGCCAATTTTTTCTTTAATATCTTTGTCTGTAAACTTTTTTTAGTTGCAATAACTTCACCGCAGATTGAAATAGTTTTAAAATTAAATCGCGCTTCGTACAAAAACGTTTGAAATGTAAAATTTCTTTTGCGAAAATATTGGATTCTTTGCTAGGGAAATCGTAAAGTCAAAACGCGCAAAGAATATTTTATGCAGGTACAAGTAGAAGCACGTCGGGTATAGTCAGACACGTCATATCGGAGTCAGTACACATCTGCTTACGTGTATCAAGATTTACTACCCCGTATTATCTCAAATATTGAGTTCTGATTTTCTCAACATTGGCATTGGTCCTTGCGGAATAATGTTTTTTCACGCACGATTCCCTTTGATTTGAAAAAAAGCAAATATTTCACTTTCAGCATACTGAATAAATATTAAATTAAAATGTAAAACGGTGTAAGAAAAGTGAGTTGATCGGCCGATCGGCTATCGGCATAAATCGAGGCTAATCCCAAAGTATTGCCGTTTTCAATTACAAAACAATCTAAGATTTGGCTAAAAACTGCTTAACGTTTCTACCACACGGTACATTCGGCTAGGTTTGAAAAGAGCTCCGCGGAGACCTTATTATCCAGCGTAACAGATGATGATTCTCCGAAAGGAAATGAAGAGGCCGCACTTTGGCCGCTTGCGACCAAACGATTGCTTTCCTAAGAGCCATCGAGGCCAATATCCGGCGCCCGCTCGCGATTCAAGATCCCGGTGGTGCACACTCGAGCCTTGACTAGCTGGGCGTTAACGCTTTGCGGAGCAAGGTTAATGACTGCGACTGACTGACTGATTGGCGCCGGCAAGAGCGACGCGGCTCTTTGTCTTTTCCAATTTAGCCACTCATTTGCTCCGACGGCGGGCGCGGCGTTTGTCAATCGGCAAAATCGATGACACTCGTGGGCGCGGAATGAGCAGTGCAATTAACGTACTCGCGCCGGCGTATATCAGTTTCAAGTGGCCCGCCGCCAATCCATTATCGTCATAATCTTCCTCCTGGTCCGGGGGGGATTTCTGAGAGCCAGAATTGAGAATCGGCGCCCCGAGGCCCGCGACGCGGAAGTAATGCGCGCGCGCGCTCTCGGCTCGAGGGAAGGCTTGGAAAATTGTGTTGCGAGGGGCTTTAAGGACTTTGCGAGAGCGTAATGAGAAACGATAATAGGGGGGAGAGTTTGCGGAATGGAGAGAGAGATGTGCTCTTTTGTGCGGAAAAGATCTTGAAGGATCGATCGCTCGCGAGGCACGAATTCAGACGGTTGCCCAATTTCGAGGATAGTTTAAATAAGTGAATCTGCCAACTGCAAACTGCGAAAATCGAAATTCCTTCGGCTTCGGAGTTATTAAAGTCAACGCAGCTCGTGAACATAAGAGGGAATTCGATTATTGTCCTTTGAATTTTTGCACTTTTTGTCATTTAACAATTTTTATTATAATATCATTAATGCGCAATATTTATTAAAGCCTAGATGTTGTATATAATAAATTAAAGTTTCAGATTTTATATAAGTAATTATAAATGATTTAAGCTGATTTAATTATTTATTTCTAGGTATAAATTACATTTGAGATAATAAAATGTAAATGAGATTTTAAGCTGAAATCAAATTTGCGTTAAATTATATTGCCTGTATTTTCGTATACATATAGAATTATAATATAGTTTAATAACTTTGGATTAAATTAATAATTCTAAACAAAAAATGAATTAAAATTAACTTTAAATAAAATACCGAATTAAACAGTTCGGTATTAGATATAACGATATTATTCTCAGCGTATTACGTGATTTTACCAAAATCCGTTAGACAAAAAAATCGGACGGCAAATCGCAAACATAGGTATTTGCGCTGCCTCGCTGTTTTCTATCAACAGCTCTTAACGTACAAAAGCAAACATTCAATGCCTGTTTTTATTACGCTTGCAGTTCTGATTCGGCAAAAATGTGTTCTGGGCTTGTCTCGGTAACAGAACGGAAAACAAGATAAATTTCAAACGAAAACACGGCTAGCTTTCAAAAACAAAAGTTCTCTCCCTGCCCGAAAAGAGGCACTTGCGCTTTAAAAATGAACGGCGCTCGCGTGCCTTTCAGAAAATTTCGCAAAACTCGGTAATGAAAAAGTTTTTAGCCGCGTCGAGTAGTGTAATGGGAAAAAAGAATCAATTTGAAAAAAGTTTTTAAGCGAGCCAGTAAGAAAAAGAGACGCGGAGGCCTCCCCGTCCCCCTCCCCTTCGAGTGAAATATGTCTTAAAAAAATGAATTTTAACCCATTCTCAGGCGGCGTACGAATACCGAGTGTGCAGACGGCTCTCCGCGCACGACGTATATATTCGTAAAAAACTTTGTTCGCCGCCGCCGCCGCAGTCGCACGTAAAACTTTAACGTTCGGGCGGGCAGACGACGTGTTATCGGCCCGACGACGACGCGCCGCCAGAGTCGTACCTACACCAGTGAAAAACATCAAGGCCTCGGTTCGAGCAAAGTTGGGAAAGGTCTGGCACAGATGGCATGCTTCCATATGGCGTACTACCATTCCAGGTTGCGTTTTTTTTTTTGCTCCTCTTATTAACCGTTTTCGGGAGAAATGGGAATACGGATAGCGGTGCTTTTGTAAAAAGATTTGATGAATGTTAATGCGGTTGAAAGTTTCTGACCGGAGGAAGTTCGGAAACTGTTTCATGGTTTCGGGGCCGTTTAATGGGTGTTCAAAATCAACGAGATTTGTTTAATTCGTTTCTACTGGTTACGGATACATCCTTTTTATTTTATAATTCGGAATTTATTACATCACAATAAATTGTAAAATAATTACACATGAATTCATCGTTAATTATTATAAAATCTTAAAATTAAAAGTATAAGCAAAAATTTGATAAATGAATATCGGATACGCTAATCGTTCAATTATGCAATTATCCGTGAAAAATCTGCTTCGAGAAAAATACGAAAACTTGTTTTTCATAAAAGTGAAACAAAAAACTAGCGGAAAACAAGCGAGCTGCTAATAATCATAAATCATATTCTTCGAGACATCAGCAGCTCGCTTGTGTGCGCTTCTTTTAATCGCGCAAAAAGCTCTTACGCGGCAGCGCAGAAAAATATACCCTTCAGCAGAACCGCGCAATGAAACAGCATCGGATCCGCGGCGTCGCGCTTCAAAGCAAGCGGCATACATCCCTCGAAGAGAAGCCAAGAGGATACAAACATCGTTATCGTAAAGCACGGAGGGTCCGTCTCGGTGCAAAAAGCGAAAAGAGTCGAAATAATTTTCGTAGCTACCGAAACTAAAGCATAAATTAGAATAAATCCAGCTCTCTCTTTCTCTCTCTCGGCGGGCGCAGCTCGTAAAATTTCGTCAAGCGTATAATAAATGCACGCGCCATTCCTAAATCATCCGCTAATGTCGGCCAACTTTCCTCCGCGGCGAAAAGGCTGCGCGGTCCGGGGATTTGCCCGCTTCCCCCGCCGGTTGCGTAATTTTTGAAAAAAAAAAAAAAAAAAAAAAAAAAAGCGCGCGCCGCGGAGAGCCTTGTTTTGAGCATCTCTCGGCTGCTGCCGCGGATCGATCGACCCGCCGCGTGTGTCAGGGACATGTATTCGCAAGAGACCCACCGAGTCAAGAACGGAGTTCACAGTTCAGCGACCCTCTCTCTCTCTCTCTTTCTCTTCTCTCGAGCAGCGCGTGCTTCAGGACGCGTGTCTATAATGTTCGCCTTTTTTTTACGGCCGAGGGAGAGTCGGGCTTCTTTGTCGGGCAGGTCCGACGAAAAAAAATAAATGGTTCCATTAAGGGCAGTGTGCGGTCGTCGGAGACAGGCGAGTTACGCGCGTCGAGGATATATAACGGAGAATTCGGACGGTGGTATGCGAGTCGGTTGCGAGGGATTCTTGGGATTCTCTGTTTCCTTGCGGAATGAAATAAAGAATTATGTTCGCTTTATGCGGGAATTCAGTTGATTTGGCTCGAATGAATGAGAAGCTGCCGCTTGATTATATTACGGAGTGATTTTCGTTTTAAGGGTGAAAAATCGAATTGCCGACGAGTTTTTATACGTTGAGTAAAAAGCCGTGTAAGCTTTACAGTTATGAAATAAAAGGGAACTTTGTATTCGTACAGCCTTCAATTTTATTTAAAAGGTTTTTTATTTCGATAAGATTTTGCGGATTAATATAAAAATACGCTGAGTTTTTACTTATTTCTTCGACCATTTCTATAAAAGTATTGCAAAACATTGTACTACATCGTAAGCTACTTACTGTCAAATATTATTATTATCTGTTATGTAATCTGTAAAGTATTATTAAAATCTGTAGATTAAAAAATTTAATTAATCAAAATAATTTAAATATTTTTATCAATCCAATGCTTAACTCGAACAAAAATCTCCCTTTTAAAACCGCATGAATGAAGGCTCGAAATTTTCATAAATTCTCTTTGGAATTAACTTTTAAAACGAATGCCCGCACATAAATTGAAATAGAAATGTAAAGCGGGCATATTTTTATGTCCAAACATGCGCATAAAAATTTTAATTCATCTGCCCTCGTAAAAAACACTTGGAATCCGAGAAAAATCTCAGCCAAACGCGAAAAACATTAACCGGCCGATGAGAACCGAAAAATAAAGGAAACAAATTCTCGAACCGCATGCATGGCGAATTACACGCGGGAGAAACACCTTGTCACGAGCAGATCGTATACATTTACGTCCGCGCACATTTCGTAATATGAAACCGCGTGCTCCGCCTAATACAGCCGGTCGCCGCGCATTTCTTAATAAATTCCGGCCGCATTCATGCGCACACCCCCTATAATAAAAGGCGACACGCGCGGGGGGGGGGTAAAAGGCGAGAGAAAAAGCGGCTTATATTACTTTCGAAGCCGGCGAAAAAAAAAGAGCGCGATGTGTGCG
>UCOL01003892.1:0-16792 GCA_900474335.1 Ormyrus nitidulus
GCTGGATTACAGGAGCCGCTACACTCCCAGCTGACTGCCTCTTCTTCCACTCGTCTACATATCCTACCCGAGCTACCTTACTTTCCTTCTTCTTTCTATTCTATTTTCATCCAGTATTTCATTTTTCACTCCCGACCTATTCCCCCTTTTAAGCACTCCCGCGGTATGTGCCAAAAAAAACTTTCGAAATTCCTCGAATTTCAGCTAGCGGGCACGCGGATTTGAACCCGCGTCCGCGAGATATTATGCTTTTCTAGCTTAATCTTTTTAAATAGAGTCGCCTTGTGAAATCTTATTTTTTTATTGCTGCTAATTAAAGAGCGTTTATATGCAGGCATTGAGTGGAAATGCAAATAAAATATTAATATAACTCGCTCCATACTCAAATCACGTTTCAAATCACATTTCAATAGTATATTAAGACAGCAGAAAGGTAGAGGAAATATTTTAGAAAAAGAATTGTCTGGTTAGAAAAGCAGTGAAGTGTCGTCGAGCAATTGTAAACGTATATAGTTTTGCAAATATAACAGTGATTCCTGTACTTTCTACAGTAAACTATTAGATTTTTTAAAAAGAATATAACCTTGACTAACAAAGTAATTAATTTTTCGGTTACGTATTTTATTTTATTTTCTATGCTTAATTTTTTGGTACATTGATTGCTGAGTAAAAAGTAGTTTCAGTAGTTGCAATAATTATTTAAATCCATTTTTTTGATTACAATAAATTGTATTAAAATATTTTATTAATAAAATCAAAGTCAAATTTATAAGAAAAAGTTCTTATAATAGTTATGAACAGTAGAAAAAGATCTGCAAAACTGAATATGCACAAAAAATTTCATAAAATATTTTTATAAAACAAAATGTGTAGGTGTCCAGTTTACGACAACAATAAGGCATCGTCTACAAGGCGACCTTTTTATATAAGAATAAATATATATAATTTATTTCAAAATAATGGTATATACCTTCTAAATAAATAGAAAAAACCGTTTAACGCCTCAAAATAGGACACTGAGAGAAAAATTTAGTAAAAATTACCATACTGTCTAGTAAGGCCACAGAGTGTCAAAACCAAAAAAAAAAAATTACCATACTTTAAGAAATTTTACTGAAAATATAAAAAAATTTACCAAATATAGTAAAGATTTTAACAAAGTATACTAATTTTTTTTGTTTTGACACTCTGTGGCGTCTTTACGACAATATGATAATTTTCACTATATTTCTGCTCTCAGTGTAATAATTTATTTTCTATCAAGGGGCTCGGCGGAGCCTCAAAAGCAAGTATTATTATATATACAACTGAAAATACCCGTAATAAAATATATTATACGCATCATCTTGAACTCGATTCAAACTCGATTCGGTTAAAATATACTATACAATATATCCTCATAAAACCAATGCAATAATTTTTTAAATGTACGCACACATTACTTCCATATCGCACACTTATACTGACAACACACACTCGGCACTCGTCAATCCCTTTTCGTCTTCCGTTTCAGCCCCAACAACCGCATCGCACTCGTGACAACCAATTTGAGAGCGAACAATACTGCCAGTGCAACCGCCGCCAGAAAAGCGTAGACGTCTAGAAGGGAAGCCTGCCACCAGGGCATGTCGACGACCGGCGAACGAAGGGCGTCCTTTCCGTGTCGGTGGATGTACTCTATCCAGAAGGCTGCTGCGTCCATTGGCTTCAAAGGAGTATCTCGGAAAGCTCGACCTGCCTTCTCGGCGGATTGCCTGGTGTAATGAGAAAAATTGTTTTTATTAAACGGGCAATTACAAATTATGGTAAGTGAAATAAGAGCGCGAAACCCAGCAGGACGAGAAATCAATTGACATAGATCAGTTCAGGGCTTTTATAAGAAAATAAATTAAAGTAAAATTGTGGAAAATAAAAAAACCGGTGACAATTCATTGACACGTAGCTTCCTCCGAATTAATTTATATATCGTTCCTGTATTTATAATAATTAGGTCATATATTTATATTTATAAATTCAAACATTTTTTAGATCGGTTTATCGTTTAACTTGAGTTATAAAGCTTTTAAAAAAATATATTTGTTTTTTAAAAATAAAAGAACCATAATAGCTATAGTAATTTGTTCTGGAAATTATAGGTATTTTTATGATATAGAAAATGCTTTTCTCCGGTTGAAATATCTCAATCCTAGCAATAAAAAAAAGCAAAAATCAATTTTTCAAAAATAAAAAATTCACCACAAAACAAAAACGAATCTGCGAAATCAAAAACAAATCTTTTACCCACCATCGCCCAAAAAAAGACAACAAAATGAGCCCTGAATGACGAAAATTTGTTCAGTAGATGCTGAAATCCAGGCGTTTAGACATTTTTCAAAAATGTATTTTGATTCCTGACGCCTCAAAATACAATTATAACATGTTTTTACAATAACTTCAAAAATCACTATCACAAAGATATCACACGTTTAAAAAAAACTCAAATATATAAGTGTATTGGGTTAAAAAAATTGAACACCTGCATTACTGTCTCAATCTTTTAGGGTAAATTTTGTAACTGCGAATCGAAAACTGTGGAAAGCTTTCGTTACCAACTTACTTGTAAATAGGATTGTTGAGTATTTCAAATATTGCTTCGGTGAAACCCTCCTCCGTCACATTCTTCAAGTCCATTTTTATGGCTAAGTTCCTTCTCGTGTAGGATTCAATATTAAAATGCTGATCTCCGAACAAAGGGAAGCCAATCATGGGAACGCCGTGGTAAATAGACTCTTGCGTTCCCATTAAACCGCCGTGGGTTATAAAAGCTTTGATGTTTTTGCGTTCTAACGAGATTGACAACGATTAGAATTATGCTGAAACTACCGGGACGGAAATGACGGCGAACAACTTACTTAAAACCTTGACTTGAGGTAGCCAATGGTGAGTAATGACGTTCGAAGGAAGACCTGGGGGCAGTTCTTCCGGCTTGGCGATTTTCATAAGTACTCGAACTGGCGCTATTTTCTTCAAAGTTTTGTAAAACGTTTCAATTACTGGCTTTGGGAAGGTCTCGATTCGTACCATCGATCCAAACGAGAAGTAAATGAATCCGTTCTTGCTTTCGTCCAAGAATTTCTCGACTTTCTGTGAGAGAAAAATCAGGAGTTATATATAGTGAATACTTTGATAACTGTATTTAGAAGCAAGTTTACGCGTAAATAAATTTTAACAGATTTGACCTACGGGACGATTGCGAAACTTAAATCACATAAATTGTATTATTTCGATCTGGCAGCCATTGCGATCAATTAAGATACGCTTTAAATGAAATATTTAAAAACTGCCTGCTTGGTCGAGTCGTCAAATGCCACAATCAACGACGAAGGCAGTATATCGGAACTAATTTCACGGCTTACATACAAATCCTCTTAATTCAAGATCTCGTTTGATTGCTTTGCATTATCTCAATATAATTTCTTCGAAATCCTGTTGGAAGTTTTCACCATTATTTGTCAGTTTTTGACTAATTTTTTTAAAAATTAGCCTAATTTTTTACCAAAAACCCTGTTACAAAACGACACCGTTTTGACCTAAAAATTGGTCAAAAATTGGCCAAAGTGAAAATAATAGTAAAATGCTGTAAATAATAACACTTACTAATAGTATTCAATTATTTTTAAAGAATTCTCTACTGATTTTTAGTTTAAGTAATTTTTTTAAATTGCATGAAATAAATGTATCGAATAATAATTAATATTTTTTAATTTTAATAAAAAATTTAAATTGTTAATTAAATTCTTTAATCCGCCAACTTTTGAATTTAAATTAAAAAATTTATTTTACATTTTTTATTAATCCGCCATATTTATTTTTCATCAGTTTTTGACCAATATTTCACCAAAATATTGGGCCAAAAAAAAATTGGCCAATTATTGGTGCTCTGGGCAAAAACAAATGGTGAAATTTTCCACAGGGAATTCGCCAATAAATTAACTCACTTTCGGCAGCTCGTCGTCGTTCTCGACGATCTGCAGGCCGGCGACCGGCACGACGACAGGGGCAAAGGGCCTGACTCCGTTGAGGGCCGAGTGATAGTTGACCAGCGCCAGGGATATGTCCTTCTGCAGCTCGACGACGCTGGGAGTGTCGGGCCCGAAGACCCGCCTCACCAGCTCGTCCTGTTGGCGCACGTTGTAGTTGAACGAGTGCTTCAAGTAGCTGTGCATGAGGAAGTTGCTGACTCTCTCGGAGAAGCTCATGGGCGCGATGGCCCGAGAGAAAACGCTCGGCTCCACCGCCAGATTCATCGGATTGCCCAGAGGCTCGTTCAGCCAGTCGAAGAGGGTCGTCGTCACCACCGCGACCATCGGCACCTTCAGGTGGCGACCCCAAGCCAGGTGGCAGTTGGACATGAACAGCTAAGGAGCGAAGGAGTTTCATTAATTTCGCCGAGCGTTTTCGTGAGGGGAGAGTCGATTTTTACTGGTTTACTAAGCGAGGAAAGCGACCGGTCATCGGATCGTGGGTCTTCTTAGGTATCCTTTAACCAAACGGAGCTTTAGCTGGAGCACCTTTTTGTTCTGTGTCTATTAAGATATTTCAGTGTTTTTTAAGGCAAATTTCTCCTGTTAGATCTTTTGACAAAAACAACGGATAAAACGCTGAGACGCGCGTCTCTTTTGGTTAAAGAATACTTCCTGTAACAAATTAAGATCGATAATCCAGTGACACTTTTCTTCATAATTGTCGTTAAATGTTTGATTCATGGACGTTTATCGATTAAAATATCAGTTTGATCGAGACTTTAATTATCAGATATCATTTATTTATTGCTATAGAGATTTAATCTGTAAACTCTACATTAATCTTTTTATTAATACAATTATTAAACTTAAAGTTGTTAAAAAAACCAACGCCTAGAAGATCTCTACAATTTAAACTACTGAAAGATTCCACAATTAAAAGTTATTTATAGTGTCACCGGATGACGAGTCGCGAAAGATGACTTTTATTATACATTTTATTCGATCATTTACTTGATCGAACTAGAAATTTCTGTTTGAAATACTGACGTTGCAGTTTTATTTTTGCACAAAACCAATAAATGTCTCTCGCCCCAACAACTTCATTAATAATTCCCCCCCCGCCCCGCCACTCAACCGACCTCGACAACAACCAGATCGTAGGGCGGATCGGTCGGCGGTTTTTCGGCCAGATTCCGGAAGATCGGCAAATCGAGCAGGTCGCAGACGGGCTTCCCCACCAGGTCCAGCAGCTGCGGAATGGAGACGCCGTCGGAGAAGCTGGTGAAGAGCTCGTAGGACATGTTGTTGGAGAGGGCGGGCAGCGTCCCGGCGAGGCTGTAATCCGTGTAGTTCGGAGGCTTCACCTTCAGCGGGAAGTGGCTGTAGACGTCGACCTGGTGGCCGCGCGCCGCCAGGCCGCGCATCAGGTGCTCGCACATGACGAAGTGGCTGCGCCCGTGCATCGGGAACATGCCCAGGATGCGCAGGGCCGCGCCGCCCCGCAGACACAGCAGGAGGCCGGACAGCAGGCACGCGGCGAGCTTCCAAGTTGACGGGGACATCGTCTGGGATCTCTGGGGGATAATTGCGTGGATTGAGCTTTTTGGAGTTTTTGTAATTGATTCTTTTGTTTATACTGATGAGAAAAATAAAATTATAACTTGGCGATTTCTGAACGAATAAGTACTATGGTAACTATATTATCTAATATGTACTGATGACGAAAATTGTGCGAGTGAATGCTGAAAAGTCGTAATAGTGAAAAATTTAGCTTTGTCATACAATGCGACTCGTGTTGCTAATCTTTCTGCAATGTATGTTTAACGCTTGTTTTAAAACTGTAAAATCACTGTCACTGATAATACGGAAAATAAAATGTAATACGGCTTTATCTAAAATTATAATGTACTATCGAATGCGAGTGTAATCTACGAAAAATGATCAAGGTTCTTTCATAATGTTTTACTATTATTATCTACAGAAATCTAATATTAAAACTTTAAAAATAAGATTGAAAAAGAAAAGTGATATTGACTGATAATATTTTTAAATTGACCCAATTGAAAATATCACCTGGATTTCAATGGATTTCCATCAGAATCTAGCGGAATTCCATTGGAATCCACAAGACATTTTCAATAGAGCATGCAAAAACGCGCTGTCATAAACTTATGACGTTACGGAAGGAAAATATAATTATTCTTATTCATATAATTGTGCGTGAATTTAAAAAGATTTTAATCTGCATATAAATGTCAAGATCTAATTTATAAAATCCAAGTGGCATTACTGCACGATAAACAATTTAAAACGATCACTGTAATGTTTTTCCCACAAAATAGATTGTTCTAATTTAGTTTGAAAAAAATCCGTATAAATTAATCTTCTGTTCTTTGAAGAAATCTAAAAAATTTTAGTGTTATTGCATCGCAAAGTTTAATCATTGTCATTACAAAAACTGAAATTGTGCTCTAAAATTGATTTCAACTTGAGAGAAAAACTAAAAATCTCTTCAGTACAGAACTTAAAAATCTTTAAATAATTAATAAAAATCCTAAGCTCAAAAGATAATTTATTTACTTATTTTGAGTTAAAGCATCAATAATGATAATGTCACTCAAATTTAAAAAGAACAATCAGCGTAATTTTTTTGGATTAAAATAAAACTGGTTTTGATAAAGCTATAAATAATGCTTGCTTTTAAGTGCTAAAAATATTATCACTATTTTTAATTGATGTGCTTCCTATTGCTATTAGAGAAGATTAAAACGTATTAGAAAATGCAATTTTAGTCATGACTTAAGTTAGTCTTACACTTTTACGAAATTATGCCAAAAATCAACTGTAAAAAATAAAATAAGTTTAATAAAGTCATAATAAATCAGATACTTAAAAGTATAAATATGATTTTTTATCAAACGTGCCCGCATAGAATTTGCGATTGGGATTCAATTATTGGGAATTTATCTAGCTTTGAGAAGAAGTGTTATATGTATTAGCATTATTCGGGTAACTAATTATTAAAATTCAAAAGTTCAGTTTGCAGTTTGAGCTTAATTAGATCAAAATCCGTCAAACTGTTGAAACTGTAGATTAATGACATGACAATATTAAAACTTTGTAATTTCGACAGATAAGTATCGAATGGACCTAAAAACATCTATTTGATCACGTCTACTTATGTATTTTACGGTATTTTGTTAATTATAATTTTATTCAAACGTGTAATTACATCCTTAACAACTTTATTGCTTTAAATAATCTTGTTAATCGACTACTCGAATGTTGTTGAGAAAGAAAAGCTAATTTTTTATACTAATTGTTGACTCTTAATGACTGTGCATAATGATTTAGCAAATTTGCCAAATTCCACGAGAACGGCAGATGATTCACGACTTTTGTAACAAGAGGAAGCATCAACAGAATTTCAAATTTTAAGTTTATATCGAACTGTGACAGTCGTTAAAAGTTTCCGACATATATCAACCGGTATCAGTAAACATGCTTTAAAACATTCTATAATCTTTAAATTAGATTTGAATTTGTGTTAATTCTTTATATAATTAATTGATTTTAATTCATTATGTTGATTAAATTTTATATAACAACCACTATTCAATATACAATTAAAATTTTTTTAGTTTTTAATTTATAATTCTGAACTAATTAGCTTTTCTTGTAATATAAATGTACATTAATGCCCAATTAATGCCCAATTAGTAAATTTAATTTATCATTCTATCGTGATTAGAATTGATGCATTATATACCTTATCCAACTATAATAATAAAGAGTCACTATATTCTCGTTGCTAATAACTCGAAAATTAATAAACGCATTGTTCCGTCTATCACAGTGGTATTGCCAAAGATTTTTTGCACTTCCGCTTCCATCAGTGTAATTATTGTTTGTAATCAATTGAAAAAGTCCGTAAAAAAGAAATTTTATAATTTTTGCGAAAACATTAATTTTGAGATGATATACACTCATCTACTGAAATTTGAGATGATATACTCATATACTAATTTTGCATTGATATAATATCGATTATTAATTATGCGATAACATGAGATATAATATAAAATGGTAAATGCATAAATATTGTGACATAACATTTAATCCGCAGATTTATAATGTTTCATTCTTAATTAAAAATTCTTTATTAATTTCTTAACGAATTTATTTTCGTTACTATGTTACGGTGACTATATGTTTTATTACGTAATTGCATAATTGTTATGACAAAACTTGACATCTTACTAAACATAATTGAGGAAAACGTTTTTAAAATTTTATCTTTTGATAAATTTTTGTCAAATCACTGTACACTGTAATTATAGTGTTTATTTTTTAAAGACCAAAGCTGCCAAGGTTTATAAAAACTATATTAGATGCCCAGAAATAACACGTGCTTGAAAATCGTTCAACATTTTTTTCTCAGAAAATTTGATGAGTTCAAAGTTTTACAACGCTTTAGGAAAATTTTCCCTTCTTTGAAAGTTAGGAATTAAACGGAAAAGTGTCTTTTTCCGGTAGATTGTATAAACTATGAATATATTAATAAATGTTCTTTGTAGATTACTTCTAAAAAATTGATGATGTATGTAAAAATTGATGCTATAGTCATTTTATCTTGTCACTATACAATATTATGTCATTATGTAGAGGTAAAATTTATTTTTGAATTTTATTTATTATTCACAAATATTTAAATTTTCGCCAAATTGAATGCGTGAATAATAATTAAATCCCGAGTCGATAAAAATTTCTCAATCATCGCTGGAAAAAAGCTCTTACTGAACATAAAAATTCAATGACCAGAAGTAACAATAACACGTGCTTGGCACCCGTTCAACATTTTTCTCTTGGACAATTTGATCAGTTTAACGTTTTACAACGCTTAGGAAGATTTTCTATAAATACATATTTGCTTCTTTGAAAGTTACGGATTAAACTTGTTGGAAAGGAAAAGCGTTTTTTCTGGTAGATTGTATAAATTAAGAATAGTATTAACAATGTTTTTTGTACGTTACAATTCTTAAAACTTTTTGATTTAGTATTTATTTTAAAAATACAACTACAAACTAGCTATAAATAATCATTTATCTTAATTGTCATTGTGCAATTATTTATTTTGGAATTCTGTTCAATCAAATTAATAAGTGCAGAAATATCCAACTCCCGAGTTGATAATAATATTTCTTAAACATATATCACTTGAAAAACGCTCTTATCGAACATGATTAAACTTAAATAGACTATTAAACTCAAGCGAAGTGATTGAATACGTCTAAATCTTTTACTATTACTCACAGTTTTGCTTCTTATAAGTTGATACCGAGGCCGATAAATTACGACTGCTCTAAAATCTCGACTTCGCGCCAAGAAGATGCCTCTGTTTCCCACTTGGAGCCGCTTGACTCCCCACTCATTTTGCAGTTTACAAATATGCGGCGCGTAATTTATGAGACATTCTCGCTTTGCTTTCCTTTAAACAACCAGCGATTAACAGTAATGAAATCTTAATCGGACGACAGGCGTGACTGTGCAAAAGGTTCTTGGGACCTCTTTAGTTCATCCATGTTTTGTTATATGGTTTTGTTGCACAATAAGATCCAGCAATCAGTTAAAAAAATTTTACATCTTTTGATAACAGTATTATTTTTTTCCCAACTCAGAAATGAAATAACCATCATTTCACGCTAGAAAGTAGCGTTATATAGAAAATCGAGCATTTCAAACGTTTAAGAAAATGTTTTGTCACAGCGGGGAATAAAGTCTTTATTCATCGCCACAAAAAAGTTAAAAAAAAAATTTGTTTAATTTTAAAAATCAAAAAAAGTGACTTTTTTGTCCGGTAAGCCCCGCTGTAAGCGACGAAAAAAGACTTCATTCCTTGCTGCAGCGTTTTAATTTAATTTAATTATTATCATTATTATTATTTAATTTTACTGTAAAGGCAGAAGCCTTTACTTGTATTTAACGATGATTTAGAGACGGGCAATGCTCTGGGAAGTCATGCCAGTGTTAATAAATTTGGTGCAGTTTATTAGCTTTATTTTTTATAAAGAAGATTAGAAAAAGACAACAAATTAAAAAGTTTTCAAAAGACTCATCGACGAATTCAATTTCCTATGGAGTTCTGAAATTACTATTAATTAATGTAGCTGGTATTAAAAAAATAGTAACATTTCAATTTGTAATTTAGGCCTCAATGACATTCTAGAGGCTTTAATGAGCTTTAAATTTCATTATTTCTGCAGGACGTTCAGATTATCCTCCGAAAAATCGGCGACATTGATATCTGATGATGGCAACTTACTCGGAACACAAAGCAATTGTGCAATAAATTGATAGTATCAAAATTATCAATTACGTACTGGCTTAAAGGAGCCTTGTACTTTCAATAGGATTGACAATTTTCATGTCATTCAAAATCTATGTGTCGACATCATGACATACTGGACGATGACCGCTGTAATATGTAATTTTGTTTAAAAAAAAATTTTACGCCTAAGTTTTTAAATAATCGCATTCGAAGTTTTGAGTACAGTGCATCAGAAAATTCCAATATATCTCCTATTATTTAATTACATAAATTAAAAGATGATAATTTAAAAATGTCTACAGTTTAATTCATGTTTAATTTTCATGTTTGTGCTTATAAAGTGCAAAAAACTAAAGTATTTAGATTTGTTAAATTTGTTCATTTACCGTTTCTGCATTTTTGTTTATGCACAAAAAATAGAGATAAGCTGTACATTGTTATAAGCTGTTTATTTCATAATAAGTTTATAAGTTTACTTTTGAACATTCAGGTATCTTATTTTACACAATTTATTTACAATTACTTAAATAGTATATAAATAATGAACTGTAGTATCTAAAGTTATATAATAGCTAATCATCATTTATTTCGCTATTCCACTGATTCCGGGTGAACACTTCATCAGATCTACGCGTTTTTAGGAGAGCTGTTGCTCTAAAACGGTGAGAGTTCGAGCTACACTACTAGCGATATACCTTTCAGTGCGTGTAACGCTTTATCATTTCCTTAAAACTTTATCAAAATTCTATTTTTAAATATAAAATTATGTATAAAAATAGTAAATTATATATAAAAATACATAGAAAATTATAAATAAACATAAATATACAATTATATATATAAATAGAATAATAATAAAGCTTTTAGGAAATCGATAGGGTTACAATATGACTTTTTTTGGAGGTCGTCTGAAGGTACCGATCACTACTGCGTGATCTCTTTCGTATGGTTCCAAGGTGATTTGTTCTTGAGGTTTCAGTTTATCAGCCATGAGTTTCTTTACCTCTGCTGCGAAGACAGCTTCTGGTTGTGCCGTCGAATCTATACAACTGGCCTGTAATTAAAAAATTGTAATGTTTAAAACTGCTTTGAAACTTTAAAAAAAATTTGGAAAAATTTGAGACGAATGTGTGAAAAAGAGTTCAAGCACAAAAACATAAATGAATTTTGTAAAGTATAATCCTACTGTTTTTTCTTCTGCATAACTATACCACTGAGGTAAACATAGATTATATAAACCAGTTTTGTTTTACGCATAAACGGTTAAGTTAAAGATAATAAATAAAACCCACCTTAATTGAGATAACAAAATGACCGCCGTTTTTAAGGAAGTACTGCGCATTCAAAGCGACAATCCTAGCCTGATCTGGTTGGGCGACGTCTGCGAAAATTGTGTCTACCATACTAACTAACATTCTGTATCTATGAGGATGTCTAGCATCTTCAATTATAGGGATAATATTCATCCGTTTTTTGGCAACGTTTATCAGATCTCTTCCTGATCTGTGTGAAAATTCTACAGCATATACAAGACCCTCCTAAAATAATAATAAGATATTGTTAACAAACTAAACGTTCAAAAAATACTATTAGCAGATTATACAAAAAAGTTCTATGCTCATTGTTATCATGTAAATTTTAGGATGCTAAAATTTATGAATAAAACAATTCACAATTGATACTACAGGACTTTGATATCAAACTGATAAGGTACACTAGCTTGACTCTAAAGCCTGCACGTGAATTGAGATAATATTTAAAGATCAAACTTACAGGTCCAACAATATCTGATACATGAGATACAGTTGTTCCAGAAGCCGCTCCAAGATACAAGACTTTACTTCCAGGAGGCATGTGAATTTGGTCTACACCACCAAGGATAGCTGCAGCCAGCTTTGATCTGAATGGGTTCCAGACCCTGTATTCAGTTTTTTCTCCATTTAATCCCTGTAAAAAAGTATATCATTTATAAACTCAGACATAGAATTTTGATTAAGAACTATTTAAGATAAATATGGACATAGTGTATGTAGTCAATTGCATATGCAAAATAAAAAATAAATTTTACACATACACCTACACTACGGAACTTATTTAGCATAACTGTTCCACTTACATGAACATAAATTGCTCAAACCAGCTCTATTGTATGCATACTTGAAGCTTCTCAAAAATAAAACATACTTACATCAACACTGATTCTTTTCTCTCCATAAACTTCAGATCCAGGTACTAAATTTAGAGTTACAAGTGCATCCTCCTTTCCTCTGGCAATGAAGACTCCCTCGTGGCGATGAGGTTCAATGACAACAGTTTTGCCTCCCTTGAAGCCACCTCCTTTTGCTCCTCCTCGACCTCCTCCACCACGGCCACCTCCACGACCTCTGGGAGTACCTCCACCACGGCCACCTCCACGACCTCTAGGAGTACCTCCATCAAAGCCTCCTCTGCCACCACCACCTCTGCCTCCACCACCTCCACCTCCTCTAAAACCACCGCCGCCACCACGAGGAGAAAATCCTGAAAAAAATAATGCATTGAATCTTTTTTTCAAAATATATGAAATTATTGAACGTTTTATTTGAAATATATGCTCTTGTTGAAATGCAAAATTTATGTTAAAATCTACACTGTGTGAGAGCAACTTTAATCTTGCAAATCTTTGACACCAAACTAATAAAGTACACCAGCTTGGCTCTAATACTTTGCATTATTAATCAATTTTCATTTTATTAAAAACAAAACATTAATCTAGTTGACTGATATTCTGTAAATAAAATAATAACTATTCTTTTCTACAACAATGAGTCTTCTCAAACAAAAATAAACAAAACACCTCGTAAGAATTGGTTTAATATTAACCTTTAAATTGATAAATGTTTGTTTACATCTGCTTCAAAACAAACCTACAGATTTAAAAATGTATTTACTATTCCTTTAAATTATTAAATTTTAAGTAAAGCATTGAAGTTAAGAATCAATGTGATCGATTTTCCAATCCTATTTGATATAAACCAATCATGTTTTTTTTTACATATAAACAAAAATTAGTAGACTTTATTTAGAAAAAAATAAGCGATTCTCACCTGGCTTTCCCATATTGTGTCACAGACTTTTGACCGAAGTACTAAAAATATTAAATTCGCTGCTCCAGAGAGACGCTCATGCGAAACACGCGTGCGCAATTGCCATGCCACACTGTGGCAGCCACAGGGCCACACAGGCCACAGCGCTTTTAGTATATATATATATATATATAAGCTTTTTCTACCCGTCCAAAAATACCGACTCCAGCGAGATGCTCGCTGCATCACCGACGGCACCTAACTTTATTTATTCATCCGAGGGGGGCGCACTCCTATAATATCGCGGCGATATTCCGCGATATACGCTATCCTAGAAAAGCCTCGCTGGCGCGCACAGATGTCGCGTGGACCGCCAAAAAGAGCGAGAAGAGCAGCCGCCAGGCAGTAGCAGAGAAAAGCCAAGCGCTTCGACTCCGCACATTATTTTCCATTTTCGATGCGGTGGCTTGGACAAAGGCGATCCGCTCATCACCCCTGCCTTCCAGGTAAACGACTCTACCACTACCGTCGTTTGAATCTCCTGTAAGGCGCACGGAAATAGTACAGCAAATAATTATCATCCGCGGCATTGACCTTTCGGAGCCTCCCCTGGAATGGCGCGCGCCTTCGATCCGAACTCGATGTTCTCTTTTACCGCATAAACCGCATTGCGTCCTCTCATTGTAGGAGTACGTCGACTCTTTTCCTTTCTTTCGTTTAAAATTTCGATTTTTGAAAAAAAACTTGGATTTTGCCGGCGCGAGACGGGTCGGCTGGGGACAAGGGAGCTTTCAGTAGCAGCAGAAGAGCCTACTATTTTGAGACAAGGCAGCGTTTGACAGAAGTCAGCGCGCGGGGGCAATCGATGCGATTCGGCGCGATTTGACGGGATTTTTCTCTCGACGAGAGCCTTGGCATTTGAGTTCGGTATTAATAGACCGAGAAAAATCAATCTCGGCTAAAATGGGCTCGAGGGTTAAATCGATTTTCGGCTGAGCTTCATTGTCACTGCGCGTGATTAATAAACTCTGCTGGAATGGCTATAGTCGGTTGATTTCAAATGTATGTAGGATAGTTTACATAACTTGCTGTACAAGTTTAAAATCGAAATACCTGAGTGGGCATATCTTTGTAGTGCAATTGCTGTGCAGTTTTTGTGACTGAAGCTTATATCGATGAAAAGTTTGGGGAATATTTCACTTTGAAAATATGCTTTAAAACATTGGATATTAATGTAAATAAAATTACCTTTTTGTTAATTACTTGAAAATTAAGCAAACTTAAGTTATTAGTTTATTCTTTTAATCAAGAGATGCTGTATATTGCTGTTATTAGAGGGCAAACTAATTATTCGTTGCAAACTTGTTATCATTTATTACCTTAATAGTGCCTGTTATCTTCTGTAATTGCTACAGCAGCAGTTTTTTTCCAGGTGTATTCTCCTTTAAAGAAAGATGCCAACCGTTTGAGTGAATAGAGCTTAAGATGGAAGTGAAGTGCAGAAGATTTATGATCTGAAAGAGACCAATCATGGTTTTAAGTCCCGCTTACTGGGTGATAATTTAAGTTCCTGTGTGATTTTAATCTTTAAGATAAATAGGAGAGCATGGAGGTTAACAATGTAGGAGGCAAAAGTTCCATATATTTGATGATACCGTTTCGAAAGCTGTGCATAATTACAGTTTCGATACCACTTGCCACTTTATTGTTTTGCTTTGTGACAGCTTATATATATCAACAAGATGATATCCACGAGACTCATTGTCGGGTAAATTATTTTATTAAATAAATTTAGTTTATTTAACTAAAATATTATAATACCTAAATATTTATAAAAGCAAATTTATAAAAAAATATTTTTATTTCATAAAAAATTATTTTAATAAATAGTTTAAAAATCATTACATAAGTTCAAAAATCCTTAATTTATAAATACAATTACATTTATACTACATTAAATTGATTAGTGATTTTTAACATAAATATTTTTAAAAATTAATAAAGTGATTCTATTTATGTTTATAGGTCTACAATGTTCTTCCATCAATATCAGCTATTACTGGGGTATCGCCTCAAAGATACTTGTGGCGCGTGAGCATAGCTCTGCACATTGGACCACGTCTTCTGATAGCCAGTGTTTATTACTCGTTCTACCATAAAATTCTCAAAACCATTGAGGATGTGCCTAAAAGATTACAAGGATTCAAACTTCTAAATCTTTGTTACTGGCTCAACATTGCAGAAGTTGCTGCTTTGTGTGGTGTTACCTATATTTCCAATAAAGAAAATTATGGTAAGTTATCATTTTTTAAATATTTTGTCAAAATATATAATTAAAATATAAAAACCTTTTACAGCGGTGCACGAGAAAACCTTTATAGTGTTCATGATAAGTTCTCTTACACATATGCTGGTAGCCGTAAGATTGGGTCGCCTAGTTACGCCAAATGCACAAAGTCTGCAGTACAAACAAGCCCTTTTCACAACGAGCATAATCAGCACTTTCGGCCTTATAGTTTTCTTCTTAAAGCATCGATTACTGTGCCATGATCTGGGTAAGAAGTTTGAAATATTATCATTTAATGCTAATATTAAAATAAGAAGTCGTTCCTGCCCTTTCCTGCCCTCCGGCCGGGAAGCTCCAACTTTCTGGCCGCTGCGCGAAACGAATTTGCCGCTTTCCGACGACGTCGACCAGAAAAATAGTATTCAGTTTCGCCTCGACCGACAATTACATATGATTTGAGATATTTCTTATTTTACTGGCCTAGGTATGTAACTACTATTTCGTACCTAGGCCGTAAAGTTCTACTTTACGGTCGCGCGGAGATAGTAACGTCCCAGAACCTGCGAAGCATCGTTATCTATCTACGTGAGACCGAACAGTTTTACAGCCGGGATGCAAACAATATTTTTCGATAGAGTATCCGTAAAATTCAACTTTACGGACTGTTTTTCAATTTACGCATACGTATCCGTGAAATAGCACTTTACGGCTCAAAAACAGTCCGTAAAGTCGGACTTTACGGATACACTATCGAAAATAATAATTTTTTTTTGCGACGTTTCGACATAAGTCAAGTGTCTTTTTCAAGCTTTTGAAAAAGTTTTTTAGTAATTAATCACATGTCAAAAACAAAATTTGCGGCAAACCTTGTTTTGTATCGCGCTAAGAACTTAAAATGAGAGAGTCCCAGCATATAAAAGGCGAACTCATGAATTTTATTTTTAATATATGTTGAAAAAGACACTTGACTTGTGTCGAAATGACGCGAAAAATAAATTATTATTTTTTCAACATACGTCCAGAAAGATTCTAATTTAACTCCACCAACCTTAAGGTAGCTCTATAGTTTTTGGATTTATCCAAGACCATGTTAAAAACTAGTTAGAAA
>UCOL01003893.1:0-16712 GCA_900474335.1 Ormyrus nitidulus
TTACAGTCTGTGATCAAATTAAAATGTACTATTGTAATTTTTACTAGAAAATTTTTCCCCGTGCACAATGACGTTCCTTCTGCTGAAACGCAGCGCGGCTAATAGCCGTCAAAAAGGTAACCTAGAGCACTTCCTCGGCGACCTCTTACCGCAAAAATTATTCACCGGCTGGCGCGCATCTCCAGTTTCACTTACGCGATTCAATCGAGCGTGTCTCCCGAGCACAGAAAAACGGCTGGCGCGCGTCTCTCTCTCTCTCTCTCTCTCGCAAGAAAGCAGTCTGCAGAACACGGAGAAGGAAAAAAAAAATCGCCGGCAGCCGCGGAGCAGACACGCGCCCGGGATAGGTGTCATTAATAAGGGAGCCGCAGGTGCCGAAGATGGCGATTCAAAGCGAAAGAGAGAGGAAGAGAGGCGGCGCGCATTCCGCATTCCGGCTCAACTAGACTCCGGGCCGCCTCTGCCACTGCCGCTGCTGCTTCTTCTCCCGGGCCGTAAATTCGGCCGGTGCATGAATTCGGATATACCTTTTGTGGCATTCGACGGTTCAATTGTTATTCCGCGCGGCGCGCGCACACGCTCGACTTATCCCTCCCCCGGAAGGGAAGGGAGGCTTAGGGACCGCACACCAGATTGGCACGAAGCCCGACTCGCGACTGGATTTCTAAAGGAGTCCGAGCGCGTGGAGCGCAGCACCCTTTGCCCCCCCAATTCTCCCGCGCGTCTTTGTCTTTTTAGCTCCTGGCCCCCGTGCACACACGCGCAATTTAAACGGATTTAATGCGATTTTATTTTGGCGCGCCCGAGAGCCCCGCGTGCACTTAACGTCTCGGTGATTCCCGCGGCTTGCGCGCCGAGCGACTTAATTAGACCGCTTTTGCCGCACGCCGCGCGAGGGGCAGGTGAGTCGAAATTTCGTTTATTATTTGGGATTTCGTAATGAGATTTTACGAAAATGCTGATTAAAATTAATTCCTCGGACGGCTCGTTAATCTGTTCATATATCTGAGAGCATCGGAAGTATATCGACGAAAATTACTAAATCCAATGGAGCACGATACTTTAATGGGTTTTGGGTTGTATCTTAAAAATTTCACCATAACTGTAAAGCAAGCTAGCATGCGACGTCTCTAATTGGACTTAATCATACATCCAGGTGGCTGCATTATAAAACTACGAACCCTCTTACGGCAATCTAGCGTTTCTATTCGAATTATTACTCCCATAATCGTCAATCCCAAGAATAAAAGCAGACTCGCAGCCGCGCGCCTCCCCTCTGTATTTATACATTCACACGCACCGCTACTTCCTCGAGGATACGACTTCCTGGAAGATTCGCGATCCGCTTCACAATGCAGCCGCTCTTTCTCTCTCTCTCTCGCTCTCTCTCGCAGTGTCATATCATCGGCGTAACGAAAGGAGGGCTCGGCTAACCGCACGCCCATTTTTTGCTCAATCCCCATAGCGCGTAATTCTATTTATCGGCGGCGCGGTTGGCTCACCTGGACTCGATCCGATGCGACAAGCGCGCACGCCTGACGAGCCTCGGCTGCGTAATTAAGGCGACGTGCGCCGGAACCTGTTTTGCGGCGCGAAAAAAGAGAGAGAGAGGGAAGGAGAGAGAGCCTGCAGGTGAGATAAAGCCGAGCGGAGATTTTAGTTAATGGCCGGAGGAAGCGCTTTTTGCTCCGCTCCGCGATGATTTGCGAAATTCGCTTTTTGGTTTCCGTTTGAAAAGTACGGCTGCTTCTATAACCAGTCGAGAAAACTACTTCTGCACGAGGTGGTTTCATTAAAGTGGAAATTTTTTTTTTTTGTTTCGGTTCCCGTCCGGGATCGCGGAGAGAAATGTCTGGCTCTCGAGGCAGATGTCATAATAGATTCAGTTACGTAAGAATAGTAAATTCTAATTAGGAGGAGTTCTATGATTTTGAGGAAAAAGTTTTAGACTCTAGTTTCTAGGAACTCGTCGGACGAGTACAACGCGCGACTGTATTTCATTTAACGCGTTATGATAATTATGATATAACAACAAGTCTAGGTGTATGATGAATAACTGTAGGCTCTAATAAATGCGACACCTTTGATTATTAGCTTTTTGTGCAACATTCGGAAGTAGCTAACGTGGACTTATTTAATTAATAAAAGTGTTAGATTGCTCTTGGCTTGTACGAAAAATTACTTTTATCAGATAGGCACGTAATTCGTACACTATACTTTAGTATATAAAAAATTATAATTGTATAAAAAAGGACTGGACTCTATACTAATTGAGAATTTATTCAATTTGTATTTTTTCTACAAAAATGAGGGCCCATCAAGTTCCATACCACAAGCACGACATCTCCGCTGAACTTTGCAAGCAAAAAGTGGCTTAATCCGCAGTTATGAAAAAAACTTGATTATCCCCTCGCAATATTGATTTTATCCTCGATTCGCCTCGAGAGAAGATACAGAAGATAGATGAAGCCGGGAGAGTAAACCGGCGGCGAAGACGGAGACCGAGCGCGAGAGACGAGGAGCGAGAGAGAGAGAGCGCGTTAACGACCGGAAATGGTAAAGCCGCGAATCGGATAAGGTGCTCTTCCTCTCTCGCTCGGGATGAGAGACCGAATAAAAAGCCCGAGAGATTTTTCCTCGCGTGCAGGGCCGGATTATGTATACGCGGCGAGGAAGACGTCTCGCGCGCGATGTGTGCGCAGCGCTCGTGCATTTGCGGATCAATTAGGATGTGGGAAAAGCCGAGGCTCGAATTAACATTTTTATCCGGCCTTTTTAGCTTCTGCGGGCGGATTTGATTTTGCGTGTAAGCACGCAGGAGCTTCTTTATATACATTATGCGTTTGTATGCGCCGCCTCGAGTCCCGCAGATGCCTCTCGATCTTTTTTTCATTAAGCCTCGGATTTTAATTGCCCTAATGGCGGCGGCGATAGGCCGGCTTTGTGAGTTTGATTATCTTTTTAATTTTGTCGAAGCTATATATGCGCGTCTGCGGGGATTCTGCAAAAAGCTTCGGTTTATTTCATGCCGACGAGATGGAAAAGGGAGTAAAATACTACTGTTTTTCAGAGAAAAAAGTGCTTCCGATCCTTCTTTCAGCAAGGAACTTGCAGTATTTTTAGATTAAATTACGACTTTTATTAATGGCGATCAGATAAAACAAGTCGCACTCGATGATTTTTCCGATTGCTCAAAGTCGAGTCTGCGGGATAAGCGACTACCGGTCGTGCCTTTTTCTCCATCCAAGATTGCTAAAAAAAAAACCCGAAACCCACCTTTCTTGCGCGATTTCTTTTCAATTTACCAGAGTGGCCGGGGGACGCATCCGCGAATTAAAAAAGAGAGAATTGCGGCGCTCGGAAAAAGCGGGTCGCGCGCCCGGCGTAAAATACAAGAGAGGAACGGTCGAAAAAAAAAAGAAAAAAAGAACGGCGGCGAAAAATAATCGAGACAACCGGCCATTCGTCATCCCTTCCGCGCGTGCCAACAATGGCGTGTGCGGCACCAACGCGCGCACCTCCATCATTCGCGCGCGACGTAAAACTTCGCGTTATAAAATCCGCACACAAGGCACACATCTTCCCGGCGCTTCGTATGAAGACGTCTGGCGGCGAGCGCGCGCCGTATAACATAATAGATAGCGCGACATCATTTTCCCGGCTGGGACCATACATCGAGCCGCGGTCTTTTGTGCTTCTTCGCAAACAGCTGCGAGTTTTCCCGATGCGATCGCCGGCCACGCTGTGCACACAAGCTATATATGTACGTATATATATTATATACATACCGGCGGGCGTTTCGAGCCCCCTTCGACCTGTTCATATGTGTAATTTACGCTTGCGTTCGTCTCTCTAACTGTCGATGCTCAATATAGCTAGACTAGGTCCACCCTCCAGCCTGCCTGTCTGCCTGGGCTGGTCCTCACGCCTGGCCGTTCGCTTGTCAGTTACGCGTGTACGCATCGGTAATCGTCCGTGCCCTTAAGATGTTATGAGCAATGTGCATGCTGCTTATGAATCTAACTAATCTGTCTGCACTGTGCGTAGTCGTGTAATAGTGATTGGTCGATTGTTGTCGAGTTTCGTTACTGATAAAATTTGTTTTAACGTATTTTAATTCCGTTTTTACTGTTATCGTTTTTTCACTCTTAAAGTCAGTAATTTACATTTAATTTTCAAGTAATAAATGATTCAAAAACAGTTTCAAAGTAAAGTAAAATAGCCATGCTCCTTTGCCAGAAAAGAACAATTTATCAAACTCTCTTCTTACCGTCTTCGTAAAAAGAAGATAGTCTCTACGAATAACAATTAGAAAACTAACCCACCATCGAGAAGACTCCCCATCTCTTAGGGCGCCCCGAGCACGAGGCGACTAATGCCCCCGACAACAAGCCGAAGAATCCGCGAAAGTGCTTAAGCTCGCGTAAATTATCGCTCCCCCTCCCGCTCCACCTCCTCATCCCTTTCGTTTTTCACGCGAGACAAGGGAGCTGCCTGCGTTATCTATCCAGCGCGGGAGGAGAGAGAAAAGTCTGTCCCTCTCTCGGTCGCTCAGCGAGCAACAATGGCAGGCCCTTCCCCCGCAATCTATCAGCGCGTCTCCGGGCGAGCCACTAGTGAAAATTGCCGCGCTTGTCCCCTCTGATACACGAGCTCCGGGGCGCGTATATATAACGTATTGTGCGGCTGTGGATGTGCGTCCGACGAGCTCCTACCTAAAGCTACACTTGTAACGTTATTTGTACGCTCCCGGGCTGCGGCTCCCGACCCGCGGGGTAAACAATTCAGCCCTCTGGCCGCTTGCGGGAGAGAGGACGTTGCGATTGCTCGGTGTGCAGTGGGTCTACTTTTTTTGTTTATTAAATTTTTTCAGTTTTTATGCGATACGGGGCTCTTTGGCCGCGTTTGGTATATTATGGAGCGGCGATTGAAATTTTTGAATGATCTCTTTCGCGAAAACCGAATTTTTTAACTATTTTTTTTAATACTAGCGATGATTGGGTAAATAAACTTCTTTAACAAGATTTTAACTTATGACTGCATATAATAAATATTTCATCAGTTTAGAAGTATTCAACTTGGTATATTTTTTTAATTTTGTAAATATATACTGCCTAACTTTTGTGAAACTCCTTGTAGTTTGAATGCCTCCTTGAAGATATAGTATTAAACGTTTCTTAATAGCCACCAGGAATAAGTTATTCGTTTAATCATTACAAAAATTTCTACTTCGATATAATTGCACATCAGTAAGTCTGATATCAATTAGTTTACAACAGCAGTAAATTACATTGCAATTCCTACGACAGATTAATTATCGAACGCAATATTGAATTGAAAACGTGAATAAGTCAATTTAGCTTGAAGCATTGTATTAAGCCCAATCACTCGCACAATCCTTACACACAATTATTCTCCACCGGATACGTCTTGATAGGTTACCTTGTTAATCCAACTCTACAAATCGGCGCACGATTAACTAGAAGCTGGCTCTTTATTAAAAACCATGAGCTCGCACACAATTCAATTAGCCAGCGCAGTCTCTTAATCCAACTGCATGCAAATCATACCAGGCAAACATTAATCAAACTTGTTTAATTACACCGGGGGTACCATCATTCGGATAATCCATTACGATATCCGCCCAGGTACCAGAAGAAAAAACAATGCACCATCTCGCAAAAAGCCGATCCAGCCAGTTTCCTGAACCGATCGAGGCCGGACAAATAAAAATAGCTGCGCTCCGGGTTCATAATAAGCTCGATAATACAGCGATAGAGCGGAGAGCATCGAGAGCAACCCAGCCGGGTGAGAGGGAGAGAGAGAGAGGAGTCGGAGAAAAAGCGAGGAGTACGCACAAGGAGCTCGAAACAAAAAGCGGAAGAGAATGGCCGGAGAGAAGGAGGAGGCAGAGTTAACTTTAAATCCACGTTAAGAAGAAGAAAGAGTGTCGTTCTTTCATGCTTATCCCGGAGATAAATGATTTCACGCTCGGCTTACTCCATGTCATCGTCGACGCTTCCGCTCCTCCCTCCTCCCCTATTTGCCCCCGCAGCCCGGGGGCTTGTTTTTTTTTTTCTGCCGAGGCGTCTTATCTTCGGCTTGCTTCGCCGTCACCTATGACTCTTAACAAACTTTTAGACGTCACGGCTCTCGCTTTTTTTTCTTCCTTCGGCGAAGTGGATATACGCCGTATCCTTTGATTCGGTCGAGTCCTTGCCGAGGGTGATTGGGAAAATCTTGGCTTTGTCGAGGAAGGAAGGAAGGACGGAATTGTGCTGATGTAGGTTGCCGGTTGAGCGAGCGCGGCCTTGCCTAGAGAATTATGTTAACAAGAATAATTCGAGAGAGAGAGGAAAGGGATCCGTCTATCTGCCAGATGGCAGGAGTTAGGGAAGTTTAAATGAAAAACTTTTTCGAGAAATGAGTGGATTGCGAAAAAGTTTAAAGTTTCGTTTGAAGAATGTATTTTGGATCTAAATTTAATTATCTTTTTAAGAGATGTCCTCCACGACGGATAAATTTATCATGGGAATAAAAGTCTTAATTGTTAGAAGTTTAATTTACAACGTCCTTCTTCCATCGTTAATTTTGTAAGCAATTTTTAAGGTAGGAACTGTGAATTTGTCATTAAAAATTACACATTTATTTGAAAAATTGATAATTAGATAATTAAAACTTATTGATTTACTGTTTCAGACCAAGACAAGCTTTCATTGGGAACTGTTGATAGCTTGACTCCTCGTTAATACTTTACAATCCTCTTAAAGACTCACGCATCATGTTCTCTCATTGCTTCAGGCCAGCTGTGTAAGCCAAACAGATACACATTTCCCCGAATCATCTGCGTAATAATCGTGTAATTTATCAAAGCTAAGCGACTAATGCCAGGTTGATAAAATCGTTCAAAACGAAGTCTTCATAGTGCACAATTTCTGAACATTGTGACTAAAATCTCCATGATATAAATGAAGCAAAAAATCTGTGCTTAGGGCACACAGTCTTGCCCGATACAGGTCTCCGTGCGTCAAGCAGAAAAACTTAATATCTCGAAGCTGAAATCATTGATGCAGTCTGAAAGTCGTACAAATTTCATTACCCGCGACGGGTAAAAGAGCAGCCACTGCGGGCGCGAGTTCGTTACTCCCCGACAGCTTTTTTCTCGCTACCCATCCGCGCGCATCTCTTTCAGCTTTGACACCGGGGCGTCGAAGGGAAAAAGTGTGCACAGGCTCTCGCTCGCTCGCGACGACATTCACCTTTTGCGTCGCGACTTTGAGACAAAAACGAGGACGGGAGCTGCACGGCGGCGAATCGACGCGAGCCCGATGAGGGCCGCCGCCGCCGAGCTCTCTCCGCTCTTACACGCGAAAACGCAGCGCTGGGGAATACAAGCACTCGCGACTTAAATGGATCGGAGAGGAAGAGAGGCGCGTGGATTTCGCTTCCTTTTCTCTCTCTCTCTCTCTCCCCCCCTCTGCCCCTCCCTCCTTCTCCTCCTCGCTTCCTCTTCTTATACGTCTTCGTCTTGGTGCTTCATTGCTCCTTTCTATTTCGCTCCGTGTCCCACTCGGTGCCGCGCTGCTGTTGGCCATTATTTCGGAAATAAAGGCACTGACTTTGATTAATCCCCCGCGGTCGGGAGAGAGAAGAGTTTTGGTGTAATGAAAATTTCTCCGGCGATGCGACGCATTGTTGCCTTCGGAAAAGCGGGATTTCGCGATGTTTTATTATCGGAAATAATTGCTTTCGCTGGTTTAATAAAGTCATACTTGGTTTATATAAGAAGAGAATGTAATATATTTAGGTTTGCTGGTATTTAGACTAAATGTTTTTATCGTTTTGAAATTATCGGAATAAATTGATCCTGGAATGGAAATTACGCAAATTAACAAACTTTAATGAACTCAAAGAATTGTCAATGGTTTGCCACGCGACGTTTTCTCGTTCAACTTTTCTCTTCAATAAATCAGTTAAATTCTCAACGAACTCCATTACCCACGAAAGGGAGACAGGTATATTATCAGTCCGAATCTTCGACACTCCATAAAGAATGGATCACAAGCTCGCGCTTGGAGAACGAGGAAAGAGAGGTTATAAAGATCGATAAAAGCGGATTAATTAAAGCCCGATATTAACGACTGCTGCCGTATCGCATTAGTCGCGTAAATCATGCTCCTCTCCGATCCGTTACATACAGCCAATGAAACGCGCGCTTCCGCTCCCGACGAAAGGAAGGATACGCGCTTTAATGCGGCTCCGAAGGGCGAAGCGCCACGCATACATACATTCGTTTCGACCTTTTTGTTGCCTCATCGTTTGACTGGCGAAAATTGAGAGTGAGCAAACAGTGGCGAATCGCCGATCGAGGAAAAAAACTCTTGCAGTTTTTTGCCTTGAGTTCTGTAACGAATACGGAGCCTCGTTGAGAATTGGACGAGTATTCTTGTTTTCAACCAAATTTATTTCCGACCAGAAAGATATATCGTCTTCTATATACATATTTTTAAAGCATTCGCCAATTTCGGAGCCCACTTTTAATACTCGGTGGCAAAATGTTTTAATTCTTTACTGCACACCGTTACCGATTAAAACGTTTTATCTCTAATGCCTGTCCATTCGTGGCCGCGAACCCATAATTATCGGAACGCATTTCTTTCGGGCAACAATTTACACAGTTATTTATCGCGCCCCAATAACAGAACGTCGCACGGAGGGTATAGTCAACCGAGTTCGCAAAAACCGGAGGGGGGGAGGGGGAAAGTCAAGAGTACAAAAAAGGCCGAATACAGAACGGGGGTAAAAAGAGAGCGAAACGGAAGCCCAGGGAGACACAGAGCGAGAGAGGGGGAGAGGAGGGCAGAAACTCGATTGCCGCTGCAGCGAGTAAATACGCAACGGATAAAAAGCTTCGGCGATTGTGTACGTACAGTAATTGCAAGACAACACGCAACCGCAATGAGAGAGGGAGAGAGAGGGAGAGAGAGATGCACGTGTATACGTACGCTTTTCCTACTTTTCTCTCTCCCTCTCCTTTTTGCGAGGTGTACACGTACTCTTCCAAAGCGTATTGACGCGCGCGCGTGGAGTGCATTTATGTTTATTCTCGACAAATAAAAAAAAGAGATGCTGAAAATTATTGCGCCGACGATGAAAAAACTGCTCGACCCGTTAATGCACCAATGAGGTATTGAGCGAATCGGCGACGGTGGTTTTGCACAATAACGCGCTTACATGCGTTTCCGGGAGTTAAATGGATTGATTCCAATTTTAAGCTCATTCGCGGAGTGACAAAAATTGCGAACCCGGATAATGGGGGTATGCACTTTTGTCATCTGTGGGAATGAGCTTGTATCGATTGCTTGCCGGAGGACTTGTTTATGCAATTCTTTGTGAGATTGATGAATTAAAGAGACGGTGCGTGTTGTTCACTGTTGATGTTTGTCTGGTAAAATCTTTGGAAACATTTCATTGAAAGATCAAAACGGATAAAAGTAGGCAGATATTGCGATATAAGAAATTAAAAATGTAGCTTTACAGGCATAATAAGTAATTTTTAAAACTCTGCTCTTGATATACAATGGAATCGTAAATAAAGTGCACTTTGTACATCCATTTCCACACTTTTCATTTTAATTTGAAGTAACAACATTTAGAACGCGCACTTTATAGATTTTGAAGAGATTAACTTGATGATTATACCGTGTGTTTTTTTATTAAAAAAAAAAGATATAGCCAGTAAATCAAAAATAAAACGCATAAATTTGTCACTAGCAATAAATTTTTAACATCCTACATAATTCGAAACGACCTTAAAATGTATTCCCACCATTACATTAATCATCGGTGACTTAACGATGATGATGCGCTTCGACGTCGAATCCTCGAGCTGAAATCTCACTAAATATTGGTCGATACGCTTTGCATCGTCGTCATAAAACTCCATTTATCTCGCGCGGAAATTCGGATTTTTGCGCGCAAACGAGCGGCGCGCAGCTGCATTTACTTGAAAAGCTAGCCGCGCGAACTGTAAATCGGATCGAAATTTGCGACGATATCCTTCGGGCAGCGAGATAGAGAGAGAGAGTTGGCCATAACGATAAAGTCGGCGAATTTACTTTGGCTCGGATCGAGCGTGAAAGTTTAGGGCCGCGCGTCAATATAACCGATTGCGCATCAATTGTTACCTACGGCTAATAGTTTTTGGCCAAATGAGCCGTTACATACCTTTTATTGTTGCGAGCCGTTAAGTTCGGCTCCCAGAGCTACGCTCGATGGCCTTTCGATATAACGATTATAGGCTCGCAATGCGTATACATGCCGGGTAGTATTAGGCAGTGTTCCGCGAGTATTTCGTTTTTATTCCTGTAAATGGCCACTATTTGGCTTCGGTATATGTTCGAGTACTGATAGAGCGCTGCAATTATTCTTTTTAATTAGTCATAGCGTGTGTCTGTTTTGTTCTTTGATCGAAAATTAAAAGAGAATCGTTGCGAATGTATTCGCGTCAATTTGCTAATTAATAAACGAAATAATATATCTCCATTTTCGAAAGTACGAAACGAAATCGAATAAAATCGTTAATGATAATAACAATGATTAAAATTACCATCAAACGTGAATTTTCCGTTAAAACTTTGAGAGGCGCGCGTCGTAAAACATTTAGATCCAAAAAATATTAATTATGTATAAGCACATTAAATTAATGATTTTCAAATGGTTATAATTCCTTTCCGCGTTACTGCCGAAGATGTCACACGCCAATACCATTCATCTCGTCGGGCGCATAAACATTAAAAAGGTTTTCACGGGCTGCGAAATTCGAAAAACACAGCGATAATTCAAGGCAAATTTTAACATAAGCCGCGCAAAGCGTTACACGAGAGAGAGAGAGAGAGAGAGCTCTAGTAATGCGAATAAATACGACGCGGAATTTCGCGGGCCGAAGCTTTTTATTGCAAAAATCGAAAGCTACGAGGGGACTCCGAATAATTTCGCTCCCAAGGCATTTATTTCTCTCTCTCTCGCGCGCGCGCACGCGCATGCGCGCGAGAGCGTTATCTGCAACGTCCGCGGCTATTAATTTAAAGTGAAAATGCGCGTGCGAGGCACCGCGAGAGGGAATATCAATCATCGATATCTATGGCCACTTCGGCTTCTTTTTTTTTTCTTCTTCTTCTTTATTGATTGATCGGCCGGCATTAGCTGTCGTCTGGGTTATTGATTGCGGAAAAATGAGCGCCGACTGCAGTTTCGGCGCTTTTGTGAATTAAGGAAAGGATTAATTTACCGCGGATTCACTTGTTGAGAAGTCGGTTTATTAGAGAGGTCGTCGTTAATCGATTTGTTAGAATTTATTTCGCGATACGTCCTTGGGGAATTAATTTATGTAGGTAATCTCGGACTTCTTTTCTTATTTAGAGGAGTATTTTTACTTTTTTAGGTAAATGATTTTCTTTTCTGATATTATTGAAATAATATAATAAATGTAACCACAATTGTACGAAATCACACTGGAGATAGAAAAACTCTGATTCGATTACAGAAACCAACGAGTATTTCGCATTTAACGCAAATAAAACAGTTTCCCGAGGCAGTTATTTAGTAGGAAAACAAGCGAGACGACGCCGCTCTCGCAGTAATCCAGGCAGGTGCATTGAAACAAACGTCGACTCGTAACAGAAACCGCTCCGTCATTCGCTCGACATTCGTTTCCCATCCACGTAGCTCGGGCTCCCAGGAAATCTTTCGCCGCTGCTCGCGCGCATTGTTCCGCGGCGGGAGAGCCGATTAGCCGCGGCCGCGGCGAAATCGTCAGCGGCGCGAAATTATCATTCGGCGCGTGCGCGAATTCGCCCGCTAATGTCGGGGGCTCCGCTCCGTTCAACTTTTCTCTCCTCCGCGGCTGTCCCGCCATTTAAGGGCGCAAGATTTGTCGAATTTGCATAATTCCGCGGCTGCGGAGGACGCCTTCGTCGTTAAAAGTACGTCGGGACGAGGATACGAGCTTTGCTCTTGAATCTCCGCAGCGCGCTGCTTTCTCTCGCTCTTCCGGAAAGCCACACCGCCGCCGCCGCCGCAAACTTTAAGCCGGATCCGTATGATAATCTTGTTTTCCCGGGAGTTCCGAGTGCGCTGCTGCCGCTGCTGCTGCTGCTGCTGCTGCTGCTGTTGCCGCCGCCGCTGCCAGCCGTCGTAGCCTCGTTTCTTTTACTCGTCGACTTCGCCGTGCTTTTCGCTCTCCCGCACCGCAGCGCGCTTTGAAGCCGCCTGTGCGGTACTAAAATTTTAACTTGGCGAATTCTCGAGATGGGCGCTTTTTCATTTCTCGCGCGCTTATTTTCGACTGCCGCGGATTGCGGGATAGGGATTTTCGATTTCGAATTTTGCCGAAATTTCCGGGCTTCTAATTAAAGTACATTATACATTTACTTTTTATACTGCGGATTTCACGAAAAATAAATACACTTATTGCATTCGCCTGAGTAATGTGCGCGTTACAGATGTTAAATAGTACCTTTTTATTTAAAAATTTGTTTTACCAAAAGAAATGAATGCGCTATACTTTGAATATGAAGGTTTTTTGTTGGATTTTAATTCAACGATTTATTTTTGGACGCACCAATTGTTTCTTAAAATGGCTATTTTAATATTTAAGAAATTTAAGTCAACACCGTTCATTCATCATAACGATTTGTTTAGATATAATGTCACTTTTATAAACAAATCGTTTTTTTACTGAATCAATATTTTTCAAAAATTCAAAAAGAAGCTGTTTTAAATTTTAATCTCGATTTAAACAATTGGTTCATTAAAAAGAAGTGGTTTCATTAAAATGACAATAAAAAAACTTCATATTTTAATCAGACGGCTATTTGTTAATGTTGTGGTAAAAAATAATTTTCTTAAATAAAAACGTATTTAACAGGCGCAATACACAGATTGCACAGAATCTATTATTGTAATTTCATTATTTATCGTCTTATCAACGAATATATTTAATTTACATTCAAAAAGTTCTTGACTATTACTCATGTAAACCAGTTATTTCGTATAAGGACAAAAGCCATAAATTACAACCTTTTTACCAAACGTACTTGAGAAGAGCAATTTTACAGTTTGATTTCTTTTGCCTGTAATCTTACTGTCACCGCTTCTCCAATCAATCAGATGCGTCATGTGACCCTTGGGGATAAGTTCATGCGAACAAGCGACAAGACACACATGAAACTTTATCTACTCTACACTGGGTTGAAGATGCAATGTGTTGACACTGTAATCTGTAAGAAGATTTCTTGGAGTCGTTTACTGTATTAATGACTGACAATCAAGGCACTTAATCTTTTTTAATGAGTGACATTTTATCTTTAGAAATATATAGTTATGAATACCGATTGATTCTTGGATTAATGGAAACATGGAAGATTTTCTACATCGTTTAAAAACATTGTTTTTTTTTCTTATTTACAAAGACGTTGCTTAAAACATACTTTGCAGTAAAGATGTTCGAGGATATTGAAGCTTTTCGAGTATTCCGACGCACTAAAGTTGGAGAAAAGCTGTATTGCCAGATACGAGGACTTGACTTTCTCAAGTAAAACCGTATTTCATGCATACTTCAGGGTTTTTTTTACATCTTCGGCTTTACTTCTTTCTCGTGCAATAGATGAGGTTTTCTGTGAGAATAATCTCAAAATCCCTTTTCTTTGGGAATTCCAAAAATTTTGAGAAACAATTTGATTGTTTCCTAAGTTTACACGGATTTTATTATTAAGTTACTGTTGAAAAGTTTTTAAATAAATAAAGTGTTCACTATGTGTGCTAATTACTGACTTGAAAGTAATTACGTAAGAATTCTCGATAATTTATGCAGCAGCTAATTTTAGATATCTTAAAATTTTGTTAAATCAGGATCTTAGCAGTGGCAAATCTTCTTCTCCAAAGAAAAGGCAAAAAATCGCGGCCTCCACCTCAGAAAGCCTCTCCCGCGTGGGTTCAGAATCCGCGCGGTAGTAAAGGCGCGACTTTTTCACGGTCGCCGCCCCAACGTACAAATCCGCGCTCGCTCGGCGTCGAGCGCGTCCGCAGACAAACACAGGGCAACAACTGCGCCACCTCCTTCCCATCCAACATGTGCACGCGGAGCTAATTAAAGAAGAGCTGCGCGCAAGGAGGCTCTCCGTCTCTCTCTCTCTCTCTCTCTCTCGCTCTCTCGCTCGCTCGCTCGTTCGGGGGTCTTGAAAAGGCAAAGTAGCGAAGGAGGCAAAGCAGCAGCAGCAACAGCTCAGAAAGAGAACGGCGAAGGGAAAGAAAAGAAAACGGCGGCTTCTTGAATCGCAGGATGTGAGCCGTATATACAAGCGAGCGAGAGAGAGAGAGAGAGAGAGGGAAAACGGGCGTGGGACGCTCGCGATTGTGTTCTCGCGCGGTTCCGCGCAGCCGGAAATGACGCGCGGCTCTAATAACTCGTTGCGCCGTCATCGCGTCTTCCTTTCTCTCCTAGTAAGCTTCTTTTACGGTTCCCCCTCCCGGCTAGGCCGCGCCGCCTCGGAACAGGTGCGCGAGGCGCACCGAGACTTTGACTCCTTAATGGATTTAAGGATAGCCGTTGCGCGCTGCCTACTGATTTCGGGGATTACGCGCTTCTCGGGGGCCCGGGGATCGAGGCTCGAGAGCGACCCGTTAACGAGGAGATTCGAGCGAAATTGCCGGTCTCTCTCGTATAGCGGTGCGAAAGATTCGCAGGGTGCAGAAGGTCGTAACGGAGCTCGGACTCGAGGAGGAAAGAGACGCCTGGGTCTGTCCGGGACTTGTTGAGCGGTTTTGCTTTTTCGAAAATTAAGTGATTAGCTGCTTACTCAATTAGGGGCAATGACTTCTCTGCTATTTCTAACGAAGCTTTGCTCGGAACTGTCGTAATGAGATTTTGATTCATTTCGCTTTACGTAATTT
The DNA here is from genome assembly GCA_900474335.1 of Ormyrus nitidulus. Lineage (NCBI taxonomy): Eukaryota > Metazoa > Arthropoda > Insecta > Hymenoptera > Ormyridae > Ormyrus > Ormyrus nitidulus. Next base: position 14,953 of record UCOL01003893.1, read on the forward strand.
GATTAAATTAAATATCTGAAAAAGCTATATTAAAGCGACCAGATTCGTAACGAAGACACCGCGCCATAGAAATTTAAAGAAACTGGCTGCAATTAGTGGGGGCTTAAACTTTCATAACTTTTAATTTACGAAAATCAATTAACATGCAGCCGTAATTTATTATAGAATTATATGTAATAATGCTTTGTAATACTGTAGGCAGCGAACTGCTTTATGAAACTTTTTCAAAACTTCATGAAGATTTAGATGGTATTGTTATTTAATTGTTTTCATTGAACATTATTCGTTGTAGAATGTTTCGATTATCATTCCATTTACCAAAATGAAATATGCTTGGAGAGCATTAATTTATTAAGAGCTTTCCAGGATTGCCAATAAAATCTCTCTAATTTATTACTTGACATATTCAATTATTTTCTGTATTGTATTTGGTTTTCATTTGTCAAATTAATAAACGAGTCGTGAGCTGATTAATAAATCTTATAATAGATATAACAGAATTACCGTTCATTTTTATCAGCATTTTTTAAATAAATCTGTGAAGTCATACAAATAGCTGATTTTATAAACATGTAAATTTATTACGTTTACTAAATGTGTATTTAGTACGTAAAACGTACATTTCTTCCTGATAAATTATTCCATATTAGTTTTAATAGAACATGACGATTACCTAACTTGAGCTGCCAGTGACAATGGAAACCGCAACTATTTGGGTAACCGAATTCGACGTGAACAGGAGAGATAGTTCATAATTCCAAATATGGAATTTAAAGGCTTCAATGTTCTTTGCAATGTGGATAAAGTATAATTAATTACAGCAACGAAATTATTATTTTGGTGTAGTAAATTAAGCTTTATTTGCTGTGATTAGTTGTATCAAATATCTATATAATTACAATCTTAAGCTGAATGTATCATTTATTCATTTTTTTTGATACATAAACTAATATTTGTTGGTCTCTTAATTTGGAAGCTAATTTACATGAATCAATATTACGTAAAGTTAAAAGTAAAGCATAATAATATATATAGTATGTAAAGCACTGCTACATTTTTTATTTTGTGACTTTAAATAAAAAATGAAGGATAAAAAAATAAATAATGATTCCATGTTTTTAAATTTTTATACAAAATTTACCAATATTCTAAAAAAAACATATACAATGTACTCTTTATTATAAAATATGTAGTTAAAACAAATAATAAGATTACTTTTAATTAAAAATCAATACTTGCTTACTTTTTTAAAAAAAGCAGCAAATTGCCCTACCAATTTTTCCTCATTTTAATCCGATCCATCTTTCAGACACGCCGCAAAAGTAGCTCTCCATCACCTCTCAATCTAACGGTATTCTGCGAGACACCTACGGTAAAACCCACTATGCGCAATAAAAGTAGGGCTCCTCGCGGGTTCGAAATCGTTTCGAACCGTCCGCGCTCAATAAGAGAGCCAGTATCGGTCTTGCGCTTCGCTAATCTCAAAGCAGATTTGCATTGGGTCATACCGGTGAACTGTGGCGCGAACGCCACGCAATATTTATAATGCGTTTAACTAGCGCCCTTGGCAATTATTTCGCTTTGGCCTGGGACAAGTGATTTTCGTGTGTTTAAACGCACTCTTCGCACCAATCCAAAAGTGGGCGCAATCCTACACGGAGAAAAATGTTTAAGTTAAAATTACTATATTTTTTATGAATCGGGGGCCAAACTTGATTTATGCAACAAATTTAATATACTTGTAGGAATATTTAATACAC
>UCOL01003894.1:0-16718 GCA_900474335.1 Ormyrus nitidulus
CGACTATACTTTATAAGAAATTTTACTATACTGTTTGGTAAATTTTCCTATAAAGTATGGTAATTTTTTGGTTTTGACAGTCGTCTGGCGGCTTTACTAGACAATATGGTAATTTTTACTAAACTTTTCTCCCAGTGTAGATTTTTTTCGAGTGTCTGAGTTGAGATTTAGATATTTGAAAATTGTTTACTGTTGTGACTTTCAGTTGACTGATTTATTCTTTGGACAACCAAATACTTGGATAAAATTGGTATTTAGTACACAAGGCTGAATTTATTAACAATATAAAAACGAAACTGTTTACACAAGTTCTTCTTTTTTTTTTTGTAAACTTTTAGTTTTTTTTCTTTCGAGGTATCAAATTTTAAAACCATGTCAATAAAGTTATCTACAATAACATCTTTAAATTGGACGCCAGCCTGTTACTTTTGATCCTCTTTCTAATTTGTCTTAAATAGATATCTATTCCAATATCTATATAATAATAACTAGACCAGGTCAATTATGATGCGGTACAGATGGCCCACTTCCGATCCGCTCCGCAAGATTTGATACTTCCGTTAATGTGGTTTTCAATGTTTGTCATTGTTTCGATCGTAAAAAAATATTGTAATCTATAAAGTTTGAAAAAGTAGAATGGAAAAATGATTGTTTGCTTGTAATTTGACGAAATACAAGAAGCGTTAAACTCGAGCTTTGCAGTAATGCAAAAGCAAATAGTAATTTAAACCCTCAGCTCCAAAAGCCGGAAGTCCCGCGTTAAAAGCCTTAAAAAAAAAAAAAAAAAAAAATACTGCTTTCGCGCGTCACAAGCTGCACAAATCCAATCGAAATTGATATTCGTTATTGCGCTCGTCATCCGCGTACAGATTAAATCGTCAAAGAGCAGCCGCCCACGCGAGAGATGCCCCTGAATTTTATATTTTTTAATAGCTCAAAATTGCACAAGTCCGCGCATTCGCGGGTGTCAAGTTGCGGACGGCCAGAAACTGCCGGTCGTACGGTTTCGACGATTATCTAACCCAAACAATGACTGTTCGTTCGAGCGATCCTCCGTAAGATGCAACTTTGTTCGCCCATTGCGACGCGCGCCGAATTTGATATGCAACGCGAGATATATTCGCTCTCGTGTTTTTGGAAACAAAAAACGCGTCGGGGGATCGCGAGCTAATTTAGCTTTGTAATAAAGGCGCCTTGAGCTAAATTGTTTGCGCTGGCGCTCTTATGTTAATATAGATTCGACCGTTATAATTGAGGAATGACAAAAGACGCTTTTCATTGTTGGGCGGTTTTGTCTTTAATTACAATTAATAAACGACATGCTTATAAACAGTGGATGCATTAATTGTTGCCTTAATTTCAGTCTTAACGAAGCAATTCGGTCATTGTAATTTCACGACAATAAAGGTGTCTTTTTCGGTGTCCTGCACGTAAAGAACATTCTCATCCTTATACATTTATTCAAAGAAATTCGCGAGACCGAATTTCATCGCGGCAGTTCTGACTCTCGCAACTCACGAAAATCGAACCCCATCGGAAAAAAAATTCCGCTTATATATTTATAAAAAAAGAAACTCCTCGCGCGACACGATCGACTTAATACGCATTATCGATTAATTAAATTAGCTAACCTACTGTACCCGCGCATATTATTAGACCGTCACCGCTATTTTTATTGAAAAGCATCCCCTCCAACCTCGACCGCGAACTTTGTACCGCGGAAAGGAAACACTTTTTTTTTTCCACACGCTTCGCCGAAATCTTTCCTGTACTTCGGCCCCCCGCCCCGAGCTCGAAAGCTCTGGAAAGCTCTGGAAGCCCGTAATTTACGTAACCTCGTTCCTTTTTTTTTCGTGCTTCCCTTCGCGGCCCCTCGAAAAACGGTCTCTCTAAAAATAATCGCTCTAATTGCGACGGCGGCGGGCGTTCGTCGTATCGGCCGCGAGTGCGTAGGCGCGCTTGCGCGTGGCTAAATTGCTTGAATTATTGATAGGAGTTTCGCCAACGATTCGTAAACATCTGTCGCGCTGCAACTTCTCGCCGGAGGGCACACGGCGGAGTACGCCACGAGAAATAGACGCGAGACGCGATCGTTCTTTTTCGCGACGGAAGTCGAGGGAACTCTGAGAGAATCGTTCGTTTTCGTCTGTTATAGGCTGGAAGTTTCCTATACGTTGGGATTGAGGTGTGATTTTTTTCTAGAGTTCTTTAAGTTTTTATTAATGTGCATTATTAATGAGTTTCACTTCGAACTTTTGAACAAAAGTGTATACTGAATTGCTTTTATGCATGTGCCCGCGCCGTTTCATTAATTAATCATCAGCACAAGTCATAAAAGTTGAAATGTAAATTAATGATAAAGCTCCGCCAGAAGTTTCAGTCGTATTCAGTAGGATCCGATTGCGCATCCAATTTTTAACCTTTTCGTCGAGCGGTCTTTAAGTTTTGCATCTGATAAATCAGCGTTGTTTTTCAACGAACTCGGAAAACCCCGAATGATCGCTGCAAGTAATGCAGGCCTAATTATGTCGGTCTTAAGTCACGAATTCTTCATACTATCACTTTTATCACAGTGGACGTATTTACTTGAGCACGCGGATGTTCTCACGTCAACCTCAAACCAGTCTTGTTAAAAGTAAAAAAATATTTTTCTCCGCTACTTAGAACCGGTACGCGATTTTCGAAATAAATCAATCCTCAAAACAATACGTAAATTAACGACTCGTCGATCTGTCGGCCTTTTCCAGTCGCAAACAAAAACAAGCTTAGCATTAACGACGAAACAGCGATTGTCTAGGAACGAAGCCGATGACTCACTTCCTCCTTAACCTTGAGCCTCTCTCGCGGAAAGCTAACGCACATGAAAATTTCTGAATTAGTTATTTAAGCTCGGCATCGTTGCATTTCGTCGATTATGAATGAGAGAGAGAGAGAGAGAGAAAGACAAACTAACCGCGGGCTTCCTTCTGTTTTAGGGGACTGCAGCAGTGCAGTCCGTCGGAGCGTCGGTGATCATGGAACAAATGATTGCCTTGAGCACTCAAAATCCATTGTCGCTGCTGGTTAAATTCGGCATGATGGCATGGAACAACACTTGCGGCGTCGAGAACTGCTCCGGGCACGGCGAGTGCCACAACGGTACCTGCCTCTGCGAGGTAAGCCCTATACATATAGAAATTCATTGGCTTAAGTGGAGAAAAGTGTTGGGCCGAATTGGGCGCCGAGATCAAACGTGCCGGATGACCTTCGGAGTTTTTGGGGAAGCCTCGCTCTTTTCTGGCTCTTTCTTAGGTGAAAGGAATTTTTAGAGGATTTTTCTCGGGTTTATAATAGCTTACAATTGGTTTCATTTAGACTCTTTGTTTTTTTTTTTGTTACCGATATGAAATCAATAAAAAGCTACTTTATCTAGGAAAGTTTTTGCGATAACGGTAATTAATTTATCTAATAAAATGCATTCCGTAAATACGTTAAATCTAGGAGATTAGAATCAAAGATTACGAAAGAAATTTCAATTTAGAAAATTCTTTTCGACGCACATGTGATTGTGCATTGAAAAATACTATTTTTCGTGCCATTATTTTACAAAAATTAAAAAATTTATTTTATCAATTTTTCTTGTTTCCATTATTACAAAAATCAAAATTCAGTATATATTCGTCATCGATAATAACTATAATTCAAGGCAGTGTCGACCAATTTTTAACGTAGAAAAAAACAATTTTCTTCAACGAGAGGAAAATGATTAATTAAAAAATCTCCAACGCATTTCCGAATTGCCATCCTAATTCGAAAAAATTTTCATTTCAGATTCAGTTCGACGGCTCAGAATGTTCAAACCCGAACTTCAGCTACTTCGCTCCGTTCGCGGGCATCTTCTACTTCCTTGCCTTCGTCACCATGTCGCAGCTGGTCATGTGCATAGTGGCCGAGTGGCAAAGGATGAAGGCGCCGTCGTTCCTCCGCGCCTGTCGCATCACCACGCAGAAGGTCCTGTACTTCATCGTTTTCCTCGCCTCGCTCATCCGAGGCGCCTACTTTACTTCTCCAGTGAGTCCGGATCTTTTTTTTTCACTCGCGTTTATCAAAACAAAGGCCCGTTGCTAAATTAGTCATTATTATCGAAAAATGTATCTCTAACTTTCTTGTTTGCTGATGGCCTTGCGTAACGATTACCTAAACTGATAATTCAAAAGCTTCTGTGCACTCTATCTGGAATTAGTTCTTTCGAAACTCGATAATAGAAGGAAGAATGATTTTAAAGTGAAAATCTTTCTAGTTGAGTAATTTAATTTTTAGTTTCAAGAACTTTATGTCAGACTGGTACAAAAATCTGCATTTATTTTTTAACAATTCTGCTCTTTGGTACATTTGAACTGCAGGTGCAGTAACGTATTTAAAGATGTTTTCCCATCTATACCTGCATGTTCAAAATCATCTAAGAAAAAAACAAAATTAATTGCGTAATTCATGTATCGAAACGTATGATCTAATTTTACACACAATTTTTTCCAGACTTCGTTCAAAGCGGGCTGGGCAAGGAGTCTTGTATCGGCGTACTATCCTTTGGTTTTAAGTGGCGCCTCACTGATCGTCTGCTTCTGGGCTGAAGTCTTTCACCTAAGATCCATTCGCACCGACAAACCGCAGTTCCTTTCCAAATCTTTCTTGGCTTTCGTAGTCTTCAACTTCCTTACCTACTCTCTTTTGCTGGCAGAATTTGTCACCACACGTATTCACGACCAAGACGATCAGGTAAAAATCGAGCTATTTAATATTGTACTTTGAGCCATATCTGGAAATTTATCTATGTCTTTGTATTTATCTTATATTTAGCGGTTCTACACGCACATTTTCAATGGATGCTACGCCGTTTTACTATTCATCGTCGTCATATTTTTCCTAATCTACGGAGTAGAAGTATATTTTAAGGTGAATAATGCATGTTAAAATTTACTAGCTATAAATGGATGATTGATGCGATAGTTGAAGGATTTAAAATATCGTGTTTATAATAGGTTCGTGGGGGTTTCCTAAGCGAACATCAAGTAGCTTCAATTGCAACAAATAAAAGAACATCCGACGATCCGAACGCGCGTGAAGAAGATCCAGTGACGGCGAAATTGTTTGATCCAATTCCGAGTACTTCAGCAAATTCATTACAACAGCTAGTGAATACATCGCAGCTTCATCAATCGAGATTTGGCTTGTTATCTCAGGCCTTCATGCTTTTCATTGTCGTTGGTTTTTTATTCAGTGAAACTTTAAGCGAATTGTGGAAGACTAAGTAAGTTTGGGTTATAGTTAACATCGTCAAACCTGGAATAAAGTTTGTATTATTAATTTATTTGAATTTGTTGCAGAGTACCATTGAACAGTAGAAATTGGCACGACATAGTATTTAGAGTTATCGAAGTCGGGGTTGCTTTGTGGTTTCCTTGTGTGCTGTGGAATTGTATGAGGTAAATACTTGATCATTTATCTTTTCTTACATTCATAGAAGCTTACAATTAACTAGGTTCAAAAATAATAATAAAAAATAGAGTTTAATTTTTATATCTTTCATATAGAGTTCTTATCAATTATTTTTTTTTAGTCCCGAACAATTGTGGATTCTAAACCCTAAGAGAATTCTAAAAAGACTAGACCTCGATCAACCCAAGCATCCGAAAGAAATCGAAGTGCAAGAGAAATCAAACTTACCCGAATCCGAACTATTGAATGACACAGCTTCTATCAGCAGTAAAGATTGTTGGATTTGTTACGACAGCGATAGGCAAGACGCTGGTCCATTAATTCAGCCATGCCGCTGCAGAGGTGACGTTAGTGCTGTGCATCACGATTGCTTACGCAGATGGCTCGTTGAGGTACTTTCTTACTGTTAATGTTGCATAATATAGATAATTATAACTTTCGTTTAATGAAAGTTGAATGATAAAGTAAATGACTTGATGAACATATTTAAATTTCAAGTGCAATAAAAATATATTTTGTTAATTACATTTACATCAACTTATTTATAATGTAAGACTATATTCTTGTCATAGATCTAATACATTATTTATTATTTAACGAATTATGAAAATTAGATTGTTACTAAAATATATTATTATTAAAACAAAAGTGCTTAATTATTCTTTATTTACTCAAAAACTATGCTATTTAAATTGTTTATAGAGCTCGACGAACGTAGACAGTCTCACCTGCAAAGTTTGCGGCACAAGATACAACGTGGAACATGCAAGCAGGTTGGATTGGCAGAATAGCATGACGCCTCGGCATTGGTTACAAACAATCGGTATTGTTGTGACAATGTGTGGATCATCTGCAGGAGCATGGATAACAATTCAGCTAGTTGAAGATCCAATCGTAAGAATGTTGGCAGCTGGTGCGGCGCTGCTGGTTATGTATGTTTGCATAAGGTATGTATCAACACTTGAGTGTAACTTTATTATATATTTTGGTCACTTTAAACTTTTTTTAATTGAATAAATTTATAAACGTATCATTAAATAATTGTACCATTTTCATCTACGAGGTGTGTACTCAATTTAAGAAACTCGAATATTTTATTTATTATTTAAATCTAAATACAGAACGGTAATGCTATTTTTATTAGTACATTCAAATAAGAAATTTAAATAGGCAGCTTTTAGTACAAATTTCTGAGCTAAAATTAAAATTTTCATAGATTCTTGAGTCTCAATACAGTCGTGGCTTATCAGCGAGCCAAAATTTCGTCCTTGAATATCATCAATGCAGAAAATACTTCAGGAGCTCAAGTCTCGACGATCAGTCACAGTGTCTCTGTCGATTTGGCAAAGTGAAGAAAGAGAGAGAGAGAGAGAAGAGAAATTAAGAACGAGTGATTGTCGAAAGTGTAATTATAAGCCATATCTATTTTGAAAGCGTTTGTATAAAAAAACATTTTTATTCCATAGTTGAAGCGAGAAAAACGAAATGACAAGTTTTTTATTTAACAAAATCTGTTAAATAGGGCATAATCGGTGTGAAAGTGAGAAAATGACTATAGTTAATTTTCAAGAATGATAAAGAGGTTATTTATTATTTTATAACAATTTTTGTAATGGACAAATAATGACAAGATTATGGAAAAAGGGTTTACATTAAACCATTAAAAATGCGTTTCATTATTTTTCCGAATGCGCAAGAACTTTTCTTATGCTACATTAATTTTCTAGTTTTACATATTGTATCATACTTTTCTTATTTCTTATTCGACTTCTTTCCAAAGCAATACATTGAGTAGTACTGATTTTTTACTACAAAGTTCTAGCGACATTACTTGAAATTGTTTATTATATTCTATTGGTAAAAAAAGTAAAAATCCAAAAAATTCATTATGTGTAAAGTTAATTTTGAGCCTAACAAGACAAATCATTAATTTTTTATTACTGTTGATGATTCGCCAAATTTAAGTAGTTAAACTGATTCGAATGCCGAAAAGAAGCTATTATTAGCGTGAGTCACGCTATTTTCTCATGAAATAAAAAAAGTATCACGATTCGGATTTTGTATTAAAAAATTGCCAAGTTAACTTTAAAATTTTTAAAAAACAAAAATGTATCTGTAAATTAAATTAAGTAAAGTTGAATGTTGCATGCATTAACCGAGAGATTAATATAAAATTTATATCTCGAGGTCTTTAATGTCTTGTGTAATTGACTTTGCCAATTTATATACGGTAGAATAAAATTTAGTTTTTTTTAAATTTTAAGCTAGCATATATCTATATAAACATATAAACTACTCTAGAATAAAAAAATGTTAGTCTAGAAATGGTGCGAAAATCAGTTAATCCGATCTATTAACGACTTAATAATCAAAGTGATTAGCATTAATATGGTCAGTAGATTGCGATTGTACTGCAAAAGTCTTACGTGGTCAATATTGTTGAAGGTAATAAGTAGCGTAACGTTACCAAACGTAGAATTGGTAAAAAATACTACTTAAACAAGTCTTCTTAACTTGACTGTATATTTATTGCGATACAACGCATATAACGCATATAATGATTTTTTGCCTAGTGGGCTAAAAGTACTATTTTCTCGCCCGGCGCCGGAATCAAGAACGTTGTATTTTCGGTCTCGCTAGGCAAAAAAATAGTATTCACTCCTCGGGAGGTTAAATGGCAAGCCCATAGCTCGTGTTTTATTTAATTTACACGACCTCTGACCTTCTCAATTCTTTCCCTCTCTAGGTGTGTAATATACTATTTTTTATTTACTAAGTTTCTTATTTGATGAACAATTCACAATGAAGATCTGCATATTGTGCAAGATAAAAATTAAGATGAATATCCAGAACAATTTTTTTTTTTTTTGCTGTTTTATATTCTTGAACGAATTTTATTATAAGTATAAATGCACTCTAAATTCTCTACAGTGTTAAGGTCAATCTAGAAATAATAAAAATTCAGTGATTAATTATATTCACGTACATATTCTACAAAAATTTATATTTAGTAACCATAAAAAAAAAATTAAGGAACTTCCAAAAAAAATTATGTATCATTTGAATATGCACATAATTTTTCTCTGAGATTTAACCTTTTGAGTCACACGGCCAGAAGAATATAAGAAACTTTTTAGGCAAAAAAACATAAAAGAACATTTTATCCTGCTGATTTTTTAAAAATTAAAATCACTGCAAATGTTTTTATTTTGTATCATAAATATAATAAGTAACAATGGAAAATTTTATAAACATTTTCTTAGACCGAAACCTAGTTTAATTTAGAACTGGAATAAGTAGAAAAATGTTGAATTTGAAAAAATTACTTAAAAACATAAGATTCAATGCACCTGATACCAATGACTCAAAGGGTTAATAAAAGCATGAATTTGTTTTCTGTTTTAAAAGGAAAATATTAATGTATATTCTTTTAAGTTTAAATAATTACTTTCGAAAATTTCGATTGTATATGATGTTAATAAAACATACTTCGTTGGTTTCGTAGTATGGTTTTTTAACTTTCTTAATACTCTCTTTAAGCGAAAAGTTTATCTATAAGTTGTAAATATTATGCTAATAATAATTATCCGTAAATATATAGGCTCTGTGTTTTCTACGTAAAAGTGGTAAGGGTTATGAAAGAGGTGGTTTTTTGCGCTTGAAATATTTGTGATCAAAAATGCAGCATTTTCTTTTTACAAATTTTTTTAATTTATACAGTTTAAACTTTTAAATTTAAAAAATAATTTTTTAAACAAAACTTTTATTTTTCATTTCTAATTACGTTCATTTCTAAAAACGTATTCAATTTAAAAACAAATTTAAACTGTATAAATTTTTTAAACAAATTAAAAAATATTTGCGACCAATTTGTATATAAACTGACTTTGTTATAAACATTTTTGAATTGCGTTTTTTCTTCAAATATATAGGTTCGTCTCAGCTACCTGTAAGTGCAGAAAGTTTACTATATAACTGTTCTTGGGGAAACTGGTCGGAAGTTTTGATTAATTGAAGAATGTTGCCTAAACAGTTTAATTGTAAAAAATCTGCTCTTTAACAGTGAAGAATATTTTTTAACATTAAAAATGCAAAGCTATATAAATTTCTTGCCTTGCATATTACGATAATAATTTTACACAATTGAGTTGTGTTAAGTATTTTGATCTGGTGCGATGCTTGTTCTACTTGTTCTTTTCTACCAAAGTTTTAAATAAATAAACCCGAAAATTTTATTACCATTTCATTTTCCATAATTCCAGAAATGCATATAATGCAACAGAATATTTCTACACAATAAAAAAAGCCAAGAAAACATAGTGATAAGCTGTGATAATACAATATGTATAAATTAGCGAAATAAACCTCAAATAAAATTGAATATGATGAAAAAGCAAACTGTCTTGGAATTTATTTTCATACTTTTGATATAAAAAAATATAAAAAGTATAATTTATAACCTTATATTAGAATTTTCTGCCCAATTTCTATATTAAAAAAAAAACAAATAAATATATATTAGATGAAAAATAGAGGGAGAAATAATAGAATTATATATATTTTTTTTATTATTATTATAATTATATTTTTCAGTGAATAGAACTCAAAGCAATATAATATAATGTACATATTTTTCAAAATAACAGCTAACAAATTTAAAATAAGTTATTAAATTTATTTGTACTTTTCGGTAGAATCAAGGTCATTTTTATTTTTCTAGATAATGTGAAATATTTTTCTTTTATTTTGTAAAGCGCGTTCTTTTATAGTATGAAATAGCAAAAGTTATTAATTGTTATTTGTTGCAACAACAAAAATGATATAAAAATATTTAATTTAAATCATGTATGAAAAATAAAAACTTTTCAATTTTAGAGTAACTATAAACAAATGATATCTTCTGAAGAAAACCATCAAATAATTTATAATTAATTATCTACGGTATTTCTCCTTCTTTCCTCTCATTTTTCTACTTTTCTACATATTTATAGCAGCATATATTTTACGAGATTTAGTTATAAATTAATGGATTAAAAATGATTTTGTTTATTAATTATTTATTAAGACAATTACTTAAGTATTTACGAGTGATACATTTTACCAATTAATCGAATATTCAATACTTAGTGTAATATTATAGATATACAAATACAACAAAACTAAAATTGTCGTGTAACGTTTGCTTTCTAAAATTTTTAATGTTTTCTTGTTTTGTTTTGGACATTCGTACAAGCTTTGTAACGCATGACACATTCTGTCCAACGAGTTTTCCATATATACGTTTTTCGTGGAAACGATGTGGTGGTACACTTTTTTTGTAAACTCTCATGGCTTACGTTGGGGTATGTGGTAAATGCACTCAGTGATTTGCTGCTTTAACCTATGCTGAAACATTAAATAAAAATATCCATGTAAAACACAAAATTATGTATTTATTATATAATTTATTATAAAAAAATATATAAATTAGATATTTTATTTAAAAAATTAGTTTTCGCATTAAATTTCATTTATGAGACTTTTATAAGTATATTTTAAAGTTCGAAAGTTATTATATTTCGAGTAACAATGTTGCAACTATAATCATGAATGTGACAAATTTGATATCTACAACTAAATAGATTTCAAAGTATTTCATCTTACAAATATATTAATGAACATGAATGTATGTTAGGCAATTATTTATAAAGAAAAAGAAAGGACGGAGCAAAAAGTAACTAATAAAATCACTTAATCTTCAATCAGTGCCAATTAGTCGTAATTAACGTTACACTTAAACGCCACTCGCATTGTTCAATGAAAATGTATCAATTTACTATTAAATTAGCTCTGATTCGAATTAATTTTCTTTTTCTAGATAGATTTAAAAAATAGTATTTAATTTCAATAATATACTATGTAATTATTATGTTAAGAACATTATAAATAAAAAAAATAAATCTTCCTAACTAGTATCTTTCATAAAATCAAAATAAATTAATACCATGTGTAATAATATATGAGCTTGATGAAAAAGCAAGTATTAGATACAATTTCTTACCTGCAATTCCGGCAATTGCTTCTGATGCAAAGTATTTGACGTCAACATCAGAATCTGTATTTAATTGATCGAGAACAGGTTTGACTTGCGTCTGCACTACATTGGGTTTTAGATGCGGTCCGATTCGCTGGAGTGTTTTTGCAACATTAAACCTTACATTAGCTACGTTATCATTAGCCATAGCCAAGACTGTCGGAAGCATAACTTCTGTTGTAATTTCTGGGCCACAAACTTCAGCTAAAACCTAAAATTTTGGTCAATCAATTAAAACTTTTTATTTTACTCACAAACTTTCTTTAAAAAGTTGTTTGTATTTACGTTAATGCAAAAGAGACAAGTCATTCTGTGAAGATAATTTTGGTCCCTGGACATTGCAAGAACTTTTGGAATTACTGTGTTTTGTGCCCATTCTGGGCCGAATTTTTCAACAAGCTTTTTCAGATTCAATGTAGCTGCTTCTCTGATAGCATAGACGTGATCAACTAACCAAGTCATACAGAGGGAATTCAATTTTTCATCAAATAATTCTACACCTAATTGGCCTGCTAATAGTGGCATGTACCTAAAAATAGAATGGTACCAATGATTTACAAAATAAAAAAGATTATTGTGAATTAAAAATTGCCTATTGCAAGTCAATATACTTAATCTTAATATCTTACAAGAAATTATTCGTTAACTCTACGTTAATTCAAATAATTTTATTAAGATTAAAAAATTATTCTCAAAGTGAAAACAATATTTTTTAAATTAAATAAATTGTTCTTACAAAATTTTGTAAAGAATAAGACTTACTCTATGATTGCCAATCGTACTCTCCATTTGGAATCCTCTGCCAGTTCAACGATTGCTGGTAGCAGAGATTGAGAAAGCTGCTGGATACCAATAACTTCATTTACACAATCTAAATTACTAATTATATTCAAACGCACTTCAGGACATTCGTCTTTCAATTGTGATAAAAATAGCGGTAATAAATGTTCGATTGTGCTGAAAAAATGATAAAATTATCGTGTTAGAATTTTTCATTGATATAAATTCAAATGATCTTTTGATATAAAATTATAAATTCGTGCTTTAAAAAAAATGTTTCATCCTTAATGAATAACGTTATAAAATTTTTAAACATTTAAATATTTAATACATTTCTTTATAAAAGACGTTTAAAAAAAGTCAATAAAAAAACCCGCTTAAAAATCGTTTAAATCTTAAAACATTACGCATTTTTTCGCCTGAATTTTTAAAACTGACGACTTTACAAAGTGTCTTGAATTTTTGCCACTGTATATTAATTATCAAACCGCATCACGTTTTTTCTTTCTGCATAACAATGAGAGCAAATATAGTTTATCAGGCACGCGTAGAATCTCGCGAACTATTTCTAGAGTTTTGATACCTAGAGGCGCGGACAAAGGTCATTTGACCCCCGAAATCAGAAATAGTTTCGAGTTCTGCCGAAAAGGATTCTCGTGTATCTTGCAAGTTTTTCTCTGTCCTTTCTCTGTCGCGTTGACACTTGACCAACCACTGATCGAAACGCACTGACGCTCCGTTTGCCGCGCGTGCGAAGACGAAGCTCGCCAGAAGTCTTCCGCGTTACAAAACTTTTTTCGCTGTGAAATGTCATATACTAGGTGACCGAGAAGTAAATATAAAGATACGTAATGATTGTATCAAGGATTCTAATTCTGGGCGTGCAGAAGCTTCTTTCTCTTATTCGAAGAGATCGTTTACCATATTAATTAACAAATTTTAGAGTACGGCTTTAATCGTTTATAGCGCTTATTTAGCACGAAAATAAAGCTACCTTCGGCTTAAATCGTTATTTAAACGAAGTAATTTTAAATAATATACGGTTTTTATTGCGAAATTATGATTTTTGTCTGAAAATTTTTATTTAATAATTCTTCTTTTAAAACCGTTTTTTAATAATATTTTTAAATATCGATAGTAAATATTGGTCCTGACTTCATATTAAAAGTTATGCAAAATTATTCATATTTCGAATTTAACTTTTAAATTATGACGCATCGGAAAAGTGAAAAACGCAATATTTAAACTTTCATAAAAAACATATTTACATAAAGCTAAATAAAAATTTTCTCAAGTCAGAAAATCATTGAGTTCAAACAATAGATCACGATAGCATTGTTAAATAAAGAGTTTTAAAAAGATCGTTTCAATTCTTGCCAATTAAATAGCTTACTTACTTGATTTTTCCAAGAATAGGACTGAGGCCCATGATGACACTTGCGAGTGCCGACTTGACGTGCTGATTCGGATCGGCAACAAGCTCCTTGACGAAGGGCAGAATGTTGGTCATAATGATAGATTCCTGGTAGAGCGGATCAAGATTTTGGCAGAAGTCGCGGACTTTATCAGCTGCTGCAGCTCTGACCTCTGCTTCTGTGTCCTTGAGAAGGACTTGAAAAGCAGGGACGAGATCTGTACGCGTGATTTCCTGGCCAACGGCTTTTTGTAGATCGGTAAACTTGTCGGCGACCATGTAGCGCACGCGCCACGATTGATCGGCCGCGCATTGACGCAGAGTCGGCATTACCAGCTGCTCGACATCTTCCTGCTGCAGCAGTGTTGCAATACTTACACAGGCTTCTACAGCCAACAGCCGCACTGAATCCTTTAAAAAAGAAATTGAGTGCTTTATATTGCATCATGAAAATAAGACATTTTTAAATAACTCACTTGTTCATCTTGAGCAAGAATTACAAACATAGCAATTAAATCGGACTTCAAATATTCTGTTTCAACAACTTTGGCAAATTCTCCTAATTTGGCAGCAGCTGAACGCCGTACCATGGGTGTGTCATCTTGACACAAGTTACGGAAATGAATTCTCAGTTCAGCTGTAAAAATAAATAATACATAAAATAACTCAAACAATTAAATTCTTTTATTATAAAACAATAGACCATTAAGTAATACCTTTGATTGGTTGACTAACACGAGGATAACAAACACTGAATAATCCACAAGCAGATGTCCTTGATGTAAACCAATCACCAGCAGCTAAACGTTGCACTAATGGTACAAAATGTTCTTCTAAATCAGCAGGACTGTGTTGACCAGCAATATTTCTGAGAGATTCCACAGCTTTATCTCTGACAATAGTTTCTTCAACAGTAGCTAAAGATTCTAAGGGGGGCTAAACAAGAAAAGTTTTTTTTATATTATCCTTTCATTTGAAGCTATTTTCAAACTATTTTCTGCAGTATTTTTATTTATAAATGCTTTTAAGTGAATGTAATACTTACTAATAAACAATACACAAAGTCTGGACCACCAACAAGTGGTGTGAAAGTTCCCAGTTGCTCTGCGAGTGCCAAAAGAACTTCATCTTCATCATATATTGTCTCTGTTAAAAATGGTAAAAGTTCTGTACGAGTTCTCTCTACTCCCAGGGCAAGAGCAATGGTTGACAACTTCTTGATGGAATTTAATCTCAACTGCAAAAACAAAATTAAATTTTTTAACAATTTTTTAAATTTTAAATTTGTTAAAGACTATATAATTGAAGCTAAAATAATTAAAGTAATCAATAATTAATTAATTGTTTGGCATTTTAAACATTTTCATCTTTGTGTCAATGTAAAGAGTAATTTTTAAAATTTCTAACAATTGTATTGAATATCATCATCATCATCATCGTTCAGTAACTTCATTAGCATAAAAATCCTAGAACTTTCAAGACTATTACCTGTAATCTATAGTTTACAATTTAGAGTGGTACGTACAACACAAAAATTTAAATTATTTAGATGTATCACAGTAATGAAAATAAGAACGTGTACCAGTCTTGGCTTGTATATAGTATATATAGTTGCAAAAGGATGAAAGAAAGAGATAGCTATAGATCCAACTCAAAATATAACCGCATTTTGTCGCTTCGCCCGAACGAAGCGGCGGCGCGAACGAAGTCGGCCACTAGTTTTCAGACTACAGCTGAGCTTTACACCAACCTGGACATCTTCGTTCTTGAGCTCGTCGATGAGCACCGCGATGGGGTAGAGACTGTCGTCCGCGGTCGAGTCGCTCGCTGCCATTTTGCTACGCTAATGCTGCACACACTGGACTACCTCTGTTCGGGGTTGTCGCTGCCGCTGCTCGCTTCTTCGCCTCTCACGCGCACTAACACACACGCGTCTACAGACTCGTAGGTGTGCACGGTATTTCCCTCGACTTTCGTCGCCGATTAGAGCATAATTACGCGGCTGCTTAATTAGGCGCGCGAGGATTTATTGGATATAAGCTGCGGTACGTACGTTGTCGGTCGGAACTCGGAACCACGACTTGAGCCGACTCCATGAATCACTGAACGCCAGCAAACGATATACCTACTTGTGCATATATATTACACGTTACCTTCTTCTGCGTGTGAATGTGAGCTGGTGTGAGAGAGCTGGACGTAGGACGTTGATCGTGGATTCGTCGAACGCGATTCTGTAGAACGTTTTTTACCGACGCGTATGACCGAGCGTCCCGAGAGATGATATTTACGCGCGGAAATATTGTGTTTACGAAATTGCGCAATGTGGCCAATGTATGATATGCCTGCGCGCAGGTATACACTTATTATAATATAACCGTTACCGGCTCGATTGTTGTTATTGAAAATTTAATTAATTATCGAAGTTTAAACTTTTTTATATGAAATTAGTAAAAATTATGATTTAAACGTTGTTTTATTGAATGTAAAACATAATTATTTAAGGTGACTTCGGCGACTTTTTATAAATAATTGAATATATCTGAAACTTCACAAAAATATTCTTTGAGCATTAGACTTTTCATTTATGTTGAGAAAATGCAAGGTCAACGACTAAATTTTAGAGAAATCGAAGTTTATAAAACGTGTATTTTAACATGTAACCTTATGGGAAAAGACATTCATTTTGTATTTATTCCATTATAAATAATGCATTTTTATAAAATCGTATACCAAATTGAAGATTTTTTAATGAAGATTCTAATTCTGTCATCATAAATATAAGTAAACGATCAAATTAAAGAGATATTAGCAATGAACGTTGTAAACATGCTTTTGCGCATGCGCACTAAGAGCAGACAAACGCACAAGCAATAAGAATGGCAATTTTTTTCATGTTTTAAACGAAACTAGGATTTTTTAAGACTATCTACAGTAGTTCGGAGGTAATCACTAAAATTGAAATTTTAAAAATTGCCA
>UCOL01003895.1:0-16723 GCA_900474335.1 Ormyrus nitidulus
CTCGCGAGCCGAGAGAGAGAGAGAGAGAGAGAGAGAGAGAGAGAGAGAGAGAGAGAGAGAGAGAGCTTATCTCCCGCCGCGGGCGAGATTCGCTTGGGCTTTCCGGAGGTGTCTTTGGGAGATCGCTCTTTGTTGCGCGTTGGATTAATTTGGTTATTGATGTAAGTCGGGTTTATTGGCGTTTCGAGGAGGAAAGGGGCTTGCAGTCGATGCGGTTGGGAGGGAAACGAGATATTTACGAGACGTAGGTGAATTACTAGCCGGGGAAGGCGTTGATTTTCTCGAGAGCACTTAATTCACGGATATTTGAATCAAGGTAATAAGAGTTAATGCTGCCATTTTTGTTGCATATCTGGCACTTTGCATAATTCATAAATCTCAACAATCGCAGAGGTAACAACTTGATAAGTGTCTATCCTTCCTCGGCAATAACTTTATGCCATTCATTATTCTTGAATTTAAACATTTTTTTTTTCGAACGTAATAAGTTTCCACGGCAGCAAATGTCGCTGGGCACAACTGCTATTAGATTCCTTGATTATGAAAATACAGAAAATACAGATTGCTTGAGACCTTGCCAGGCTATTCCATATTTACAACAGATAGGTGAATTGCGAAAAGGGTACTGCGGTAGATGATGCCGATCGTGTTCGAGATATATTCAAGGTTCACTCCACATTTCGATTTCCAGAGTTGTAGACACGATTTCAGATTAGCGGGGATAAAAATATTTGTGAAAAAGGGTTGATCGTTAGATTAAGAGTTTGATTGTGCAATTTTATTTGTAGAAAGGCGTATAATTACTTAAAACTCTAATATTATATAGTATATAGAAAATGAATAGGCTACGTTTGGGGTAAACTGAAACTCGGAACAGAGCGAGATATTTTTTTATTGTTTTATTATTGTATTATACGTATAACAGAAAAAGACGTCTTCAGATAAAAAAAAAGAAAGAAAATCAAGGTCCAAAGCTCATTAGAAAGTGGATAAATGAATTATAATCGTCAGAAAAATAATGGAGGCGAAGATCGGCAAGAAGCGTAGCTCATCGCGCCGGCAGTAAAGCAAAAGGCTCTCCCCGAGCGCCGCTAAAAAAAGCGTCTGGTCCGATTGAATTCACGCTCGGCGCGTCTATCCTCCGCGCGATCTGCCGCGATAAAGCCGCTACAAAACGTCCCCGGCGATTTCCCGCAATTCCTCGCTCTCGAAATGAACTAATCGCTCGTCGCTGATTCCCCCGCGCTCGCGCGCAAAGCGAGAAAGACAATCTGCGCGCCGGCGCGTAAAAAGGCGCGCGCCTTTCACCGGCCGGCGGCGGCAGCGCGTCCCTTTGGAAAAACTTCCAGAGCCGACGATCGATCGATCGAGGTTCAAGATCGACTTTCCGCGACTTCATTCGCGATCGCCTTGTGAAATCCGCGGACGTGATTTATCGTCGGCTAAGTTATCCGGCTGTTATGAGCTGCTGTGCGTAGCTTTGTAGTCAATGGCGGCTGGGCCCGATAGCGGCTTTTCTTTTTTCAGAGCCTCTTCGCGGCTTCTGCGCTGCACTGACATTTTTTCTTTTTTTTTTTTTCGAGGGAAGGAGGTGTAGGCGAGGTATTTGTTTTTGAATTTATTTCCCTCGATTATGGCGATAGCGGCGAGTGAATATGCCGGTGATTTATGGGAATAATAGTGGCGGGGATTTACGGTCGGATGGCAGAAAATAGTATTGTTCCTGGCACTACGGGGTTATCGTGATTCTACCTTTGTCTGATGCTTGATTCTTTGTAGAAATTGAAAATTAATCATATAGAATGAAGTAATGAATGAAAATTACTTCTTGTAAATAAAAAAAGAAGACCGAACGAAAGTGTAGTACAAGTTTATAATGCTATTTAACTTTATTCAACTTATTGTTTCACGTAATTTAACAACACACTTTAACAGAGTATAGTCTTAAATGGGTTGGCAAGTATTTTTGCACTTTCTTTAAGAAGTTTTCCTTTCAAAAACTGTGGAATTTTATTTTATATATTTCTAATAATATATATTTCAGGGCTGTTGCACTAAAACCATACAATGAAGTTAAAATGATTTACTCAAACAAACATATAATACTACAATCGACGTCTAGCACTATAATTAAATAACAGTAAATCAAGTAAACTTCCATTTCGAAAAAATCCCTCTACACAAGCAGTAAATATCCCTCGTACCAAAAGCCGCGCAACAAAGCAAACTCTCCCGCCAGCCCGTCTGAGGAAAAAAAAGCGCGCAGAAAAATCGGCGTCGAAAGACCAAGCGGCCCCGCGTTCAGCAATAACTTAATGAATTTTGTAATTTCCAGGAATCCGGCGCGCTACACGAGTCGGGACTAAAAAAAAAAGAGCGCCACTGGCGCAATATCCCGCCGATAAAACTCGGCGGCGGCGTATAAATCCCCGGGCGAATCGATACGTCGTCGCGGCTGCTCTCGTTGTGCTCTCTCGCGCGATTTTCCCCGAGTGCGCGCGAATTTATGTCGGCCGAGTCATGTGGGCGCGAGAGAGGAGCGGAGTGGAGAAAATCTCCCGGGGATCGCGTGCAGAAGAGGCAGCCGTGTTATGTTAAACAGCCCCGCTGACGAGCTTCGCTGCTGACTTCTTTTTTTTTTCTCTCTTTTTTTCGAGGGAGCGGTTAACGGATTTATCGGGGATTTACGTGCGAGGGAAGAGGCTTTTGTGGGCACTGAGCTGTTGTGATTACTCGCTGAATTAATATTGAAGATTATATATTAGTTTTCGTGTCTTCTCTGAAAGCGAATCTTTTATTTATGAATTTTTTTTCAGATTGAAGAATTGTTTTTTTTTAAAACAATATTCATAAATAATTGGTATCGTAAAGTGTAAAAATATCAATTGTCGAGAAAAATCATCAAGAGAAATTAGCATACTTGTGCACAAGCGACTCATAACTTAACTTAAAGAAAACGTTACTTTCATACGCAAATAGTTACGTACACAGCTCGCAATACTTTTTCGTTCTCCCTCCGGCGGACAATAATTAAGCTCGCCGTCTCGAAAACTCCTCATAAAGAAATCTCGCGCAACCGATCACCCGGGCATCTCTCGGCATTAACTCGTTCTCGCGCGACTCCCTCGGTCGATAATAATTATCGCCGCGGCGCTCGCTGACAGGTGCTAATAGGCAATTCCAGTAGTCGCCCCCTATTCCTGCCTCTCTCTCTCTCTTTTTCCAGGGGATCTCGAGGATCGCGCTCGTTGCATACTAACGAGGCCCGGGGATCTCTCCGGTCAAGGGACAATGATCCCGAGAGATGTCGGCCAAAGCAGGAAGCTCACGTTTGATCCCCTTTTCGTGCTCAAAAAGTCGTGCTTATAACTACTGCCTGAGCGAGACCCGTTGCGCCGCTTCTTTTTTTGCTCGACTCTGCTGGGTGTATGGTGCTTTTCTGGTGCTGGTGCTCGTCGTTCTTATTATTTTACGGATTGGGATTATTTTGGGGAAACAATGGAAAGATTTCGATGATAATGAGAATGATGAACAAAAGATGCGGTTGAAGTATCACTTCAAAATTTAAATACTAAAAATAAAAAATATTTTAACAAAAATATTGGCCAGTCAATACTAAAGGTTAGTGATTTGAAAATTTAAATACTTTTTGCAATTAAAGAGAATATACGATATCCAACTGCTTGATTAATAAGCTCGCTGCTCAAAAAACCAGAAGAACCCAACAAATTCCCGACTCATCATCAGTAGTAAAGAGAAGCATAACAGCTCCGCGAGCACCTCTAGTTTCCGCAAAGCCGATTTCCGTTCTCAGCTTGCCCTTTCCCATAGATTTACGCGCCGGAGAGGTGCCTCGCAATTGCCCACGCGATGCCCCGTCGGACCTATACGTAATACGGAAAGCCGATACGTCCGCGGCGAGCCGGAAGCCCGGGCCGGCCGCAGAAAAAGCGCCACAATTAAATCAACGCCGATACGGAGGCGTTCGAAGCTCGCGCCGCCAGGGAAACGGGGGGAAGCGCGCGAATAAGGAAGTGGACCACGACGGAGGATACAGTTTAAATTTTCAATTATTGCGAGCGGGCGAAAGAAATCGATATATATATTGTTTCGCGGTTGAAAACTGCCAGCTTTACGTAATGAGAGGTTGGCGCGCGAGTGCCTCTCGGCTTTCAGGCGTATACGTACGAGGTTCGCAATAGAGAGGAACGAAGGTTGCCGCGCGCCGCGCGCCGGGATAATTAATCGTATCTTGGCCGAGATGCCGTAAAAAGAATCATATCGCTAATCGAGTTATAATTCCCATCGAGCGGCGCGCTCGGAAAAATGTTGCGCGCGGTTCCACGGTTTGGCGGTAGCGTGCTTTATTAAATGTCCATTAATGGCTCGATGGCAAAAAAGAGAGCAGGGGAAAGGATATTATTGCGTCGAATATATTCTATTCTGCTGCGGCAATTTTATCCTTCTCTCGTTGTAGGAGCAGCTTTCAATTACAATTATTATTGTACTTATGGGGAGTTTTGTATTTTCCGTTGAGGAAAAACAGTGTTATCTTCATTTACGAAAAATAGAAATATATCTTAAAACTTTGGAATATTAAAATTTGTTTAAAACGGACGGATTAAGTAATTAAAAGAAAATTATTCTACTAAATATTGCTGTCTCAAAAAGAACAATTTCTCAATCAAAAAATGAATCTTTTGGAAAATAAGTATATGTGTATATGTGCGACAATCTATTAATATCAATTACTTTTGAATTTCTGCTACATACTCAAACCCACCAAAAACCATCGAAGACATTTAAATTTGAAATATCTTTGAAGGCACGTAGTTAATCAAATTCTGATATTAAAAATTCTCTCTGTATGCAAAAACAAATTTAATTATATATATATATATTTTTTTTAAATTATTTCTTAAATTTTTTCCACTTATGCGTTATCTTTGCACAAAACAAATAATATATAGAATTCTTTTATTTACAAGAAATATGAAAAATAACTAGATTACTGTTCAAATCCTAAGAAAACTGAACTCTAAATTTTCGTACAGTCTTAATCCCACGGCAGATAGCAATCTAATACACTTTCTTCATCCTCAAAAACACTTTACATAATCAGAACACGTTAAATTTTCAATTAAATTAACCAATCAATCTCTTTTATGTTCCAGGTAAGTCGAGTCCCAGCCGCGCTATTCGGTGAGTTAGAGCCGTTTTTCCGAACTTCCGTCCGCGAAAAATTTTCGCCGCGAGAGAGATATCGTTTCGCGCGGTAGCCGCCGCGCGCCGCGGAGATTTATCTCGGCGGCGGGCGTCGTTCTTTATCACTTAGCGCTCGCCAATCTTTCGAACGCTGAAAGAAGGGAAAATTGCCCGCCCGCCGGCATTTAATTAGACCGAGGACTCCTAGACCTCCTAGTTAATAAATCAGCGCCGGCGGGCGCGCACACGCATTTTCCGCGCGTGCGCGAGCAATTAGTCGGGCTAATTAAGCATCGCTCCGCTGGTTAATTTATCGACGCAATTTCGCTCTCACGCTCTTTCTTCCCCGGAGAGCTTTTTCGGAGGCTTTTTGCGCCCTGCTCTCGGCGTAACACTGGTTTCGGTAATCGCTGTTTGAGAATTGAGAGGTTGCGGACAGATTTTGAAAATGATGCTGACGCGCAAAGGCAAGGCTCGGAGAAGAGCGGCGATAGATTCTAAATAATTAGATATGTATAATAAAGTTTATGTTAATTAAAGCTATACGATCGTACGCTTGATTCTTAAAAGTAAGTTTTAAGATTTTTATTGCATAATAAATAATTTCTTAAGTATACTTAAGATAAAAAGTGAGACACTATACTTAGGTACACTCACATCTTTATTATTATTAAAAGGAAATAATGAATTTATTGTAAATGAAAACAAGTGGATTAATGATTTATTATTCGTCCAAGAAAATATTCTGGGATATATAAACCAGTTAAATCATTATACTCATGCAGAATAACTTTACGAGTTGTAAGATAAAGTAATACAATCCATTTATTAGATAAGTAATTAAAGTGTTCGCAACTTCGTAGAAAAATTGTTAGAAGCACCAGCAAATACACTCGTGCTAAGCCTTTCCGCCATATTTTTCTCTATTGACTTTAACTAATCATGAGCCTTTCCACCGTAATTAAAGTATTATGAATATGCCATAAATAAATGTTTTTAATCAAATGCACATAGACAATTTACATGACTTTAACTTTCATAAACTAGGAGCAAATTACATTTATTTGCACAACCTGAGTTATTTTACAGTCTTGTACACTTCAACGTATTTGGTAATAGTGTAAATTTCTTGCACAAAATTGATATGCACAAGTAAGAATTTCTTTATTGATTTCAAATAAAAGTTAATTAATTAAAAATGCTTGAATGGGTACAAAAAATTCAACAAGCAATTTCTTAGTCCGCAATTCGGCACTTATCTAACGATTCTAAGCGGTGCATAAACCAGAATCGATACGTAAGAAATCTCAATTCGCAAAGCGGCGTCCGAACGCAAAATCTCGTTCCGCAAGAGGGTATAGGGACAGAATCCGGCGTCGTGCGCGGGGCCGAGAGTGATTGAACGGCTGCGGCCTCTAAACAACTTGAGCGTCGTTTGTTTTCTCTGCGTAAAACGCCGGCGGACTTCTGTTCTCCCGACAATGCTCAGATGGAAGAGTAATGCGCGCAAATAATCGCGGTGATTTTGCCCCGCGGACGAGGGACCCGTTGCTCGCGGGGCTTGTTGTAAAATGCATGAATACGCGGCATTAATGCGCCGGGAGGCAGCGGCAGAGCGGCGCGCACACACGGAAAGAATGTCGCGCAAGCTGACGCATTCCGGTTAGCTGTGGCTGCTGCTGCTGCTGCTGCTCCCCGCAGTCCGAACGTCGATTTTCCCTGCTTTTTTTTTCGGTCGCCAAGTACGCGACTGTGAACTCTCCGCGAGGTTCATAAGTCTAAGAAAGACTCGCGGAAGCTTTTTCAAACGGAGAGGAATGGGTGTACGGATGAATTTTAAAGGGCGGTCTTTTTTAGGCTTGAGGACTCTTATATATAGATGATAGACAAATGTTCTTTTATGATCTTCTGAACCGATCGTTTTCAAGATTTAGTCTCATTTTTAAAACAGAAATTATTTAAAGCGAATGAATAATGTTCTAATGACCGATTGACAAATAACGCTTGGCCCCGAGTAGTTTTCGATCGAGTTGGCATTAGTGAGGATTATAAATTATAAATTTTACATGAATTTAAACGAGTCGTAGCCACGAAATAACACGAATATATCAATGCACTCGTAAGAAATTAGAAGCAGCGCAAACAGACTGAAATCCATTTAACAGCAGCTTTCTAAATTACGTAAATTAAAAAGATTTTCACATGCGCATTATGTAAATGAAGCCCCTAATAAATTTTAATCTCTCTAATACCCCGTCAGTCTTACCTCCCAAAAAAATCCCTAATGACTCAAAAGTCCCGGCGAGTCTGTCCGCGATTTTTCCGCCGTTATAAAACGCATCGGCAGTTCAACCCCGATGCGCCGCGGCGATGATCTTGATATCGAACAATCGAGCGACCCTCTTACACCCACGTGCGGAGGCCGCTTTACACCCGCGTGCCGATCCGCGCGCGTTTTTGCGGCCCGTCGGAAAAGCCCCGATGCTTCGCAATGGGAGCGCCGCGCGCGCCATAATACTTTCTCTTCTTTTATATATGTATCGTTGGTTTATTGTTTGCTTTCTCGGGCCGGGAGAAAGCTCGTCGATGGCGTAAATCTTCGCCGAGCGCGAGCTTGTCGATGAATATATTACGATGATTTCGTTATAATTACGGTATTTAAATTCAATGGAATCGAAGAGAGAGGGGTTCTTTTTCGCTCTCCGGCCGGGTGATGGATTGTACGGCGATTGATGGATGCCTTTGATTAGTTTAGTTGCTGCGTGTAGCAAGTGTTTCTATTGTATGATAATAGAGGTTCAAAAATAAGACTTTAAGCTGCAATGTGATTCTAACGGAAATTTGTTGGAGTGATGTTTTTATGTTTTATAACGCGTTAAACAATTTCTTTTTGCTAATAAATTAGTTTTTTTTTCAACTTTATTTAAACTGTTTACTCAAGGTGCATGCGCTAATGCATTGACCGTCTATTAAACTATTCACATTACGTTCATTTTATAGAATTTCGATAATAAATCACCTTTTCTAATCCCACGTCCAGAAGAGTTTATTAGCATACCTTCTTCAAGCAAGATTTTCTCCACCGCTCAAATTTCGTTTCACCCTGAATTCCGAGCCTCGCTCGATCCGCAGCACGGAAGATCTAAGGCGCGCACTTGGCGACGGCGCGGGGCAGAAAGCGTAAAAAGACGTTGAGGTCAAGCGAGCGCATTGTCCAAGGGGGTCCTCGAGGCCCTCCGTTGCGGAGGAGGAGGTCGGATGAGTTGTGCCTTCATTGTCGGGGCGGCATAGCATTAGAATACATTAGCGTTTCCTCTCTCTTTATCTTGCCGAGAGTCTTTTTCCTCTCTCTCTCTCTCTTTCTCTCTGTCTTTCTTCCCCGGGAGTTTTTTTCCCCGAGCGATGGGCGGCTAACTAGACGCAGTATCTTTTCAGTGCGAACTCAATTTGCTAATGGGCAAGAGATGGTATCGCGCGAGGATATGAGATATATCTCGCGAAATTAGGCGTCCGCGCGGAATTCTTATATCCGCTTCTCTAATATTAATTTCGAGGGAGGGCCGTGCGTTTGCTCGTTGTTAAGAATAAGGGCGTCGGGTAACAATGAGCCGTAAGGTATTGTGAGCCACGTGAAAATGTCCGGGCTTCGAGGCTTTTATTAGGAGGAAACGACGGTTTGGAGAAAAATTCAACGTCTATAATTACGGTCTACGCGATGTTCTTAGCCGAAAGAAGGTTCGAGAATTCGATTCCTTTTTGGACGATGCCGTTCGGTATTTGAGCTTGCTTTGTGTACGTTAAATGTTGGTGTATAAAAATGTCCCTATAGAATTTGCTTCGTCATTGTCCAACAATGAATCGCACTTTGATGCTCCACAATGTTTTGAATGATTATGAGTAACACGGTTGTACTCAACGGGTGGCATTCGGCATCAAGTTTTTCATTCCTCTCTTTTCAGTCGCCTCTGTAACATTTATTTTAACGTTCAGATTTGTTTCTAAAGCAGAAATAATTGATGATAGTTCGACGATATAAACGACAGATTTTTCATTACGTTTGAAGGCAAACGTGTGTACACGCGTGACATTGTTACGGATGCCCGAGAGCGTCAGCGGACTACATTGTCGATGGTCATTCCAAGAAGCTCTCATCATTCGAACTTCGATGAACAGCGGACCCGCATCTGGTGATGTTTGATTGTGATATCAAAAGAAAGTTGTTAAAGAAGTTTTTTCTTATCATTGTCCGGTGAATACAAAAGTTCCTTTAAAATCTAGATTTAGAGAAATTAATAAAACTAACTTTTCTAAAAAACATCCTATTAAAACCCAGATCAAAACTATACAGACACGACATTCGTCAGAAACCAAATATGCATAATTACGAGCTCGTATCGCTGCACCAAGCAAAACCTCCTCGAAAATCTGATACGACACTTGTCTTCTTGGCTCGAGCCAGCGGCGAAAGGAGTATCTCTGGTCTCTCGCAGCCCGAAGCACCTTGCCGCCTCTTTCCACTAGCAAAAGAGAAGATAGGCGACGAGGCGAGGTTGACTCCCTCTCTCTCCCTCTCCCCCTCTCGCCTGATGAAGAAATTGAATCATAAATCAGGCGCCTCGATCGCTCGGTGCGCCGGCCGCGTTACATCGATACATTTAAGCTGAACTTACGGAAAATTGTGCGGCTAATGGCTTCCCTTTCTCGAATTCCTTATTGCCGCTCGCGCGCGCTCGCTTAAGTAAGAAGGCATTAGCCGCTCGCGCGCGAGAGAGCCTATCCGCGCGCGCGGCCTTTTCCCCGGCACTCCGTGTCAATGCGATTTATTTCTGTTTTGAATTGCTAAGGCTAAGCGCGCGGCGCGGGTTTTTCTTTTCGCGGCGCGGCGGCGGGAATATTTTGATTTGTTGTAATTTTGACGTTCGCCGTTGCGAAAGAGAAGGAACTCCTTTTGCAACGCAGTGTACGTGCACACTATAACGCTTTCTATTTTCGAAGCTTCATTTTAATATTAAAATATATCTCTGTTTGCTTTAACGGTTCGCCGAAGTGAAATAATTAATACATTGTGCGCTTCGAGCGCAGAAACGAGCGGCGGGATTCAATTAAAATATGAAAATACTGCGCCTAAGCAGGCCTCGAAAGGCCTTGTAGCTCTCCGCGTCCTCCGTATACCGTATTTCACTCGTTCAATCGCGCTTTGCATACAGTTGCATCGATTCTCCTCCCCGCGTAAAATCGAGAGACACACAGACACACAAACTAGCGTACTTTATACCGAGGCGCTCTCGTAATTAAAACAATTACTTCGCGGAATCTCTCCCCGAGAGATACTCGCGGCGGCCGTCTCCTCCCAGTTGCAAAAGTGCGCGAGCCGCCACCGACATTCGCGCGGGTAACGCGAAATTTCATCACACACGGCGGCTCAGATCTTGCGGCTAATTCAGTGATACGTGAGATGCTGAGCCGCGTCGATATCTTCTGGCCGCGTGCCTTCGCATTTTCCGTGTCGTTCCTTCATTTTTTTTAAATCTGGTGGCTTTTAGTGGGAGGGTTTGGTAGATCGATGGCTTGATTACAAATATTTGAATGCTCGAAAGTACGAAGCTGTTATTTTGAATAAAAGCAGGCCTTGAACACTTGAACTTTTTGTAACAAAATATTGTATTACCAATTAAAAGTAATTTGCAAGCTATTTTATTAAAACTTTTAAGAATTCACTTTGCAATGTAATTATTTACTATTTATAAACTACGTGTGCATTAAAGTTACACTAAAAGATTTTCTTATAACTATCATATTTAAATGAAAGAAATTAATAGTTATTGCGTAAAAAGCTGCGAAGCATTATTCTATTTATAAAAAACCCATCAACTTTTGAATTAATGTTACTGTAGTTGGAGCATTCAAGAGATAGAGTCGAGATACTTATCTGCAAAGAAATAACGTAATAATAAGGAATGCACATCCCGAGTGAATAAATTTCAGCCCGCGAAATCTAAAAATCCAAAAAATCATCTTACATATCAATTCCACGCCAGCCGGCAGCCCTCGAATAATAATTTTCCGCAGCCCCCTTTAGCGCAATTTGTACATCCTCTTCCTCTCTCAATAGTCAAACGAAACAAGTCTCGCTCGATTCCCAACGTCAAGCTCGCCTTGGCAATTCAATAAACTATCCCGGCATCCACGACAATCCGGGCTAATACTGCATAATATCCTCGGTCTCTCCCGGTCGGCCGTAGGAAGAAGAGCCACCCAACCTCGCTTCCATTTCGATATATAAACCTCGGCGGTGGCGGCGGCGGCGGCGGTGTTCCGAGAAGCCGATTTCCATAGGCGGCGAAAAAAGCATCAACCGGCGGCAGGTACACAGCATAAATCGAGCCGCACAAAAGGGTGGCTATGGTAATTCCTCCGACCTCCAGCTGACCTCCGATAATAACAGAGAGGCGCATGTCGCGGAAAGAGGTGGCACGTGCTCCGCGGGAGTGGCGCCCCTCTCTCTCTCTCGCTCCTCCTTTTTTCCGCGAGTCGTACACAGGTCGAGGGAGAGGCGCAGGTGAACCGGGAACCGATGCGAGGCGAACGCCGACGTGTTTGCGCGAGATTTTCGTGCTTAATTGTAAGATTTGCATAGTGCCTTGGAAAATTGGTAAATTCTGTTTCATGGCTGCCTTCGATGAGAGCGGCCGATAAAGTTCAGTGTTGATTGTGCACAATGTGTGTATAATGAAATTAATGATGAAATGTACGGGAGAACGTAAATTCGGAATTTAATTGCTTGCTCCGAACATTTTTAATCTGAAAAACGTTTTGAAGTAAATATTAGTTTCATATAATTGAAATTGTATAACACTTAGTTTTCAATCCTAGCAAGGAAGGTCCATATGCCGGATTAATTTTCAAACCGATATTGGTTATAACTTATATTCGCCAACTTCGTCATCAGACTGTAAAGCTTTTATTGAAGATACCAGGTTCAAAGACAACTAAAAAATACAAACAAAAAACTTTTTAAAGTTACCATCAATGTCCGATCTTTCCCCGTTAGTCGAAAAGTATATAATTTCAACAAAACCATAGAATGGAAAATAATCTTTAATTTTAATAAACAAAAGCTTTCTTGCATTTATAATAATGAATTGATAAATTGATTTAAAACGAAATTTGTTTACCACAAGTAGAGAAACTTGACCATACTTCATTAAACGCATTAATAAAAAGTGCAGCCTGACCCTTTTCGAAACAAAGTTTTCCGCTCATACGTTAACGTAACCATCCAGCATAAAAGCCACATACACCAGGCAAGGTCGGCAGCTTTCATTAATTTTAAAGTTCGTATTCCTATTCAGGCGCTTTCCGAAGCGGCCCTCGCAGAGCGGCGGCAGCCTGTCGAACAGCTTCGAGCTCGGCTAAAGGACGGAGTAATGTCTACATGAATCTCGGTGATTTACCGATGCAGTCTCGTTTTGCTCGTTTGTTTACCTCTCTGGCTCTCGGCTCCTATTTTTGCCCCGAGCACGAAAACACACACACATCGGCAGATAGAGAGAGAGGCGTGCTCGAATAGGTCTGCTTTTATCATCGCGAGCGGCTAAGTGCTCTTTTGCACGGAGGTGCAGCCGATAAGGCAGGTGAAAAGGATATTTCGGCCGAAGGCAGATCGTGCCAACAAGACAATATCGCCTCGGCTGCGGAATTGATATTCGCGCTCGAGTGGAATGTACGGATTCGGGCGGAGAGCCGCGGTTTCTATAACAAATAAGTTTTTACTGCCGTTTGGCAGTGTTTTATTGTAATCTGCTTATAGACCTGCAGCTTTTTGTACTTTAAAGTAAAGTATCAAATGCAAGTATAGGGTAAAGTAGTAAGAATCGGAACAGTAAAAGTCGCTATCTTACGTAAAAATTGTAATTGATTTATTAAACGTAAATTAATTAAAAATCTTGTTCATCGTATGCAAATTTGCCAATATCTTTTACAAGCATCGGTATTTTACGTTTTATTGAAGAACCCTACTCGCGGTATTAATCATTACTCCGCGGCTGTAATGAACACTCGTAAAATGAAAATCGTTACTACACACAAGCCGACTCAACGCCTTTTATCAATACCTTAACGCTAATTCCAGGCCATTAGCTACTTTCAGGCGGCCGCAAGCAGCGCTCACAATATTTTCCTTTAATCAGTCGTTTTTAACGTCGGAGCTCTCCTCTGCATAAATCGAAAACCAAAGCGAACAATGTAATCGGCGAGTCGGCGCTAAATCCAGCTCCCCGAGACAAGCACGGCAAATCGATAAGAAGTACTCGGCTACCAATAACTTTCCGCGCTCAATCAACGGCCGCGAGAGAGAGAGAGAGAAACCGCGATCCTCGATGTGTCCTACCGAAGCCGGCATTTTTCTACTTACCGGCGCACTTGCTTATTAAACCGAACATCTCATTGGGATACATCTCCGTTAATGGAAAGGTGTGGTGCGAAAGCTGGAATCCGATGAAAGGGGGCACCTTTTTCTCTCTCTCTTCTCGGTTTCGCGATTGTCGTCGGCGTCGGCGGCGGAGGGGAGGAAGACGGATGGAAATGGCGCACGTTTTCGTGGTTTACGAAATGCCGTCGCGTATAAGCGATTCTTCGACGCGGACGCTGGAATGTCGCAGCCAGCAGCGGCCGCTGCACCGGACTATATGCCGAGAGCGCTTCTTTTGCTCGCGGGAGGATCGTGAGCGACGGAGACAGCCGGTCGCCCCGTCTGATGCGCCGCGCTTCATGCTTTTTGCGCGGATTCAAAAATTTTTGCCGGAATTTAATTGATCTGTTAGTCGGAATTCGATCGCAGCTCAGCGTTTTATTATTATTGTTACGAAGAAAACCTTAGATTTTTTGAAAGGCTTCTTATTGGATTCGTGGCATTTTACGAAATTTAAAAATATTACAATATGCTATATTTTCGTGTAAACGTAACTGTTGGAACGACATTGCAGCAATATTGTTTGCAACAGTTGTGCAATATTCTAATCTAATCTAATCCTCACTTGGAAAGAGTTGCAATTAAAAGAATGCCAGAAATGAGTTCGGAATGAGTTGAAACGAATGTACCTTGAAACAAGAGTATATCACAGAGAGAGAGAGAGAGAACGCCGGAGGTTCTCGCTTAGCGGCAGCTCGGAAAAGAGAGCGAACGGTGCACTTTACAGTACACCCGCGCTTGCCTGCTGCTCTCGATGACTCTCGGACGCGACTTCGCAAAAGCGAGCGGTGGCGCGCACGAGCTCGAAATTTACGGCACGCGAACCGGCCTAACTACGCTCCCTTATCTCCTCTCTCTTTCTCTCCGCTGCGGCGGCGGCGGCGGCTGCAGCGGCAGCTCTCTTTCTCTCCCGCCGAGGCGGCCGCTCCTCTGCGTCTCGAGCGCAAAAGTCCTTGCGCAACCCGACGCTTTATAGGGAGAAGGCGAAAAATCCTAAGTATCTAGACGAGCAACAACAGCTGTTCGCTCAAGTGCGCCGAGAGAGCAGCGGGGAGATTGAAAGCCTAAGCGAGAAGAGCGCTGATCGCTCGGATAGAACGGGGAAAAGTAGGAAGAAAGCCGGACGGCTATGGCTAAGCTCGATGCCGAGCCAATGGAAATGTTACGCGCTTTCGAGGTGTCTTTTCACTTGCGCTTCTTCCTGGGATTTTATGGTTTTTGGAGTGCGGATTTTTAGAGGAAATTTTATTGGTTGCGCTTTTTTTGTCTGTATCAAAACAAACAATAGGAATATATTCGAAAAAAAAACAGCGAAACATCGGCTACGTTTGTATGCAAAGGGCAGCTGACCCTTTATTTACAATATTTGTAAATAATGTACAAGAATAAGCGGACTAACATTTTCATTTTAGAATTGTCTATTTTATTAAAAACTTTCAATTTTAACAACACTTACAAGTTTAATGAAAATCTAATAAACAAGTCTAATAAAAAAGCGAATCTACTTTTGAATTTCCCCGCGATTTCCGTCTAAGCAGGAAACCTCTCCTCCGAGGCCAGAAATCTGTAAATCTGCTAAGCCCCCAGTAAGATCTTAAAACTGCATCGACTCGTGCATCTCGATTTTTCCGTTGCTCTCCTCTCTCTTTCTCTCTCTCCCTCTCGGTGGCGATCGATCTTCTTAAGGCCTCTCGCGCTCGCAATAAGGTGTCGCATCAGCCCGGTGTCATGACCCGTGCCAACGTCGGCTTGTCGCGGTCGGTGATGTATCTCGTGTCTGCTCGTACTTACTGTCAGCCGCGCTCGATCGGAAATAAAGAACTAAGCTCGAGGTGGGCAGGGGGAGGAGAAGGAAGCGGCGAAGACGAATGCGCGACGACGACGAAAGGGACGAGAAGATTGGCCAAGGAACGAGTCCTCTGTGTGTGTGTGTGTGTGTGTGTGTTTGTCTGCGAGACGTAGCATGCCGAGATAAGAGGGATAGAAACACGGAAAGCAGACGGAAAATCACTTGTTTCGGGCTCCCAAGATATCATCGCTGCTTAATTGGAGATTTTTATCGCAGATCGAGCTTGTCGGGATTGGACTTGACTTTCGTCGTTATTAGGTTCTCGGTTTAACGAAATCAGTACTAGCTACGTATGAAAGGGGTTGTATTTATTGTTTTTTTTTTTAAGGCAAGTACGTCCGTTTAACCAGCAGCTGCTTCTGTTTAACGCAGCAGTTTCCTTAATGAAATGTTCTAACGACGTTGAAATTTTTCAACATTAGTTTCTAAAAGGGTTCATAATAAACTTCAATTCCTTTATTGTATCTCAGACCGGATTAAAATTTATCGCACTTTCATTTATCCAAAGATTTCTAAACCTCCACTTCATGATTTTAAAATTCAATCGATTTCATGCCCGGAGAACAAAACCGAACAATAAATCCTTCAAAATTAAATCTAAAACGCAGCGGAATTGTCCTTATCTAGTGTAGAAAAATTCCACGAGAAAATGTGAATAGAAAAGGCGGACGGGGGGGGGGGGAAGAAAAGAGTTGCCCATATGCGCTTCGCTTGTGTATCGTGGCCGTTGTACCGTTCTGATTAATGGGCTACCCGGGTTTATCCGATGTGTTTCCTACACGGTTGCCGGTATTGTCGCTCCCGCCGCGGACGCATAAATCCGAATTCCGCTCTTCGCGGGCCCTTTCGACGCAGCTAACATGCCGAGGAGAAAACCGAGAGGGGCACTAGAGCCCGAGGGACAAGCTTATGAGCCCCGGCGGAAAAATCGACGAGATGCACAAGGAGGAGCGCCGGACGAATGCAGGAAGTGGATCGGTTAGAATTAGGTGACGCTGAAAACGTTCGGAACTCGGGATTTGAGCTAGAAACTTTGCTTATTGACGAATATTCCAGTGTAATTGATTGTTCTACTCTTATTGCTGCTTTTATTAAAACTAAATGAAGCCCCGCAGTGTAAAGGTATTGTAGGCATTTTATGGTGGGAGAGTTGGAGGAAGGCCTTGGGGAGTGGGAAGAGCCTGGGCGCCTTTGGGTGC
>UCOL01003896.1:0-16723 GCA_900474335.1 Ormyrus nitidulus
ATTCAAGGGTGATTGGCCTCGATTTCAACCTCTATTTCGAGCTTGATGGGGCTGGATGTCCAGCTGGATTTCGATGTGGATTGGCCTCAATTTCCGCCTCGATTTTTACCTCGATTTCCACCTCGATTTCGAGCTGGATTGGCCTCCATTTCCACCTCCATTTGCACCACGATATTTACCTCGATTCCTATCTCATTTTCGAGGTGGATTTCTTGCTCGATTCAAGGGTGATTGGCCTCGATTTCGACCTCGATTTCGAGCCGGATGGGCCTGGATTTCCACCTCGATTTTTACCTCGATTTCTAGCTCGATTCGAGGTGGATTCGCCTCAATTTCCACCTCGAAATCGAGGTAGAAACCGAGACCAATCCATCTCGAGATCACAAATCTTAGCTATTTTCTTTGTTTTCTTTTGAGCAAAAAACTACATAATCTTTCATTGGATTTCTCAATCTAAGTAATACAGTAACAATTAAAACGAAATATTGGGTTTGTTTTAGATTTCACAGAAAGAGACGCTGAAGAGGCAACTAATATTTGTGCTGCAAGTCAGCCACTAAATGAAAAAGACAATGGAATATTAAATATTCCCGAGGAAAAGGCTAAAAAATTTGAATTGTATGACTCTACTAACGCGTTCGTTAGTAACCTGAGTGAAATTAAATGCATAAGCCATGATCACGGTAAGAAACGTACTTATTAATATTCAACTATGTCTGAAAAAGCTTAAGTCAGAGTGATAATCTACTGTGAATTTTCTTTTTAAGAAGCTTAAGAAATGTTTTTTTTTTATCAAAATGAAAATCTGCAAGTCAGTAATTTAACTAAAATAGTACTAAATTAAATAATAAATAATGAACGCTTGTTTCGGGATTTAGTCAAATGAAGTCTATTAATAAAAACAGGAGCATTTTTTTAAAAATGTAGAAAAATTAGCGTTTTCAAAATCTAATTACTTGTCAATTAAAAATTTTTCCAGAACTTAAATAAAATAAAAATAAGATAAAAAATAAAAGATGTAATTTGAAATTTATTAGATTAAAATGTCTTGATAGATTAATTCACTTATTTCACAGTGATTGTTACTCCTATTTATAGTTTTTTCAAGCGCACCATGCTATTGTATTAAAAATTCTCGGACGACTGCGGTCTGCAGTTTCTATTTTGGAATTGATCGTCCAATAGGTACACTTTAGATCTTATGAAATTTAACTTAATTTTTGCCTCTTTATGAGATTGTTTAGCTGACATTGCAACAAAGAATGTAGTAATATTCTAAAGTTCACGATGATACAAATCTTGGCCATTTTCTTTGTTTTCTTTTGAGCAAAAAACTACATATGCTTTCATTGGATTTCTCATTAAGTACAGTAACAAATAAAACGAAAAATTCGGTTTGTTTCAGATTATACAATAACGAATCCTAAAAAGGTGAATGATATTCCTGATGTAAGTCAGTTACATGAAACCGAAGCCCTAAGACATGAGTTTGGTAAGAAACTTGTTTTTATCTTATTTAACCTCGCTCTATTTATGCTGCCTTACGGTGTGGTTAACAGCGATGGGGGTCGTCGGTATGTTTTTAAACAAAGCACGTATGTTTTTATACTACAGTGGTGCTTGTTTCGATCGGAAGAGACTAGGGCCTTTGAGTTCGCAGTACAAATCAATTTCCTTTGCTCTTACCGATCGAGCTACGGAAGACCCCACCAAGCGAGGCTCACGAGCGAGACCCGCAACAGCCAGCCTTATTAGTACTCATGCACTCAGCGCAATCATTGTACTTAATAAAGTGGCTGTAGATCAGGCTGTAACTCATGCCGTAAGTGATGTTTGTCTTGGGAGGCAAGAACCTTACCACCTAAGCCAAACACCGCTCTGGGTAAGAAACTCATAATCTATCGTATTATAAATTTTGAGCGTCTGCAGTTTGCTGTATGATGTTAAAATGTGTATAGATATCAATATCGCCATATACACTTGAACATGCGATCGATGAAAGACTCGTTAACTGGAATCAGAGGAAAAATATCAATTGATACATTGATAATACATTGTCCCCCAACATTAGGTAGCCATTCATTACTATAGTCAAAGAACGTGTTATTCTCATCTGTTAGAATCAGGTCAATCCATGTGTGAGGGCCGCGCAGGACTAGCTGAAAAAATAACTCGTCAGTTAGATAATTTATAGTGTTAGCCTTGTCGGAATTAGATAACAAGTATGCAATTAGATCATCTATAATAATTTTGTGGCTGTAGTAACTCAAATAAGTGAATGATTTTCTGCATGGCAATTTTCGAAATTCTGTATACAACACCAATGAGAACTGGAAAAGGGACACCCAACTGTATGTCGCGAAATAAATACTCAGGGTTTCCCGATATACTGGGTATTGGAAAACGCCAGTTTATTAATCTTAAATTCATTACGGACGTACATGGCAACCCTACATTAATGAAAGTTCTTCCTGACAACTGAGTACCTATTAATTTTAATGTAACTGAATGCCATTTAAGATTGATGGTCAAACCATGTCTGAGCAACATCAAAGATATCGTTGGAGGGATGCTCAGAAAAGAAAAGACGATGTGAGCTCGAAGTGAATTCACATTGATAAAACCCTCTTTAAGGAATCTTTCTCCCCTCGTTTCTTTTGCCATGGAGGCAACCGGTCAGGATAGTGCAGGCAAATTGCCTGTTGGCTTGTTGTTGTCAGGCTCATTATCATAGTGTACTTTTTGTTTATTGGTGACGAACTCGCACGTCGTCTGAATGGTAAAAATCCACATTGTCAACTTTGTATTGTTCTCTTTATCAAACAACAATGAGGATATGCTGTGAAACACGTGATCACGGCTTTAGAGGGACTTAACCTCAGCAAGCCGTAGCAAGGTCTCAAAGGTGTATTTCCGGAAAAATCGTAGACAATATAAAACGCTAATAAACTTTTTTGTTAATTAGTTGAGGTTTCCACGACAAGCTAGAGTTTAACAATACGCCAAGACTAGTAACTGTATCGAAGAAAGGTACTCTGATGCTACCTTCTACCCCTGCTAAGTGGATTTTCAGCTTTTATTTTAGCAGTAATTCTGCGAGGGCCAAACAATATGGCCTTAGTTTTCCAGAATTGAGTTGTAGAACCCTCCTTCCAGACAAACTGTATGAGACTGTAGTACGTCACGTAACTCTAGTACGTCGCGTAAGTTGTTTATGTAAGATGCACAAAATTGGGCCCAGAACGGATTCGTGTGGGACGTCTAGAATAATTCAAATCCAGGATAATTTATCATCTGAAGTAAAAACAGACTGCTCCCTTCTAAAAGAATAAGAATAAATCTACCCAAGGGCCGCTCTGGAAAAACCTAAAAGACGAAAAAGGTCCAGCAGACTGGAAGTTTGAATAGTGTCAGATGTCTTGCTAAAGTTATAAAGCATCCGCATGGTAGCATGTTTTCTGGCCACCCCTGTTCTAATATCTTCAGTTAGTTTTAGCAAGTTAGTTTGATCGAGTGTAAACGTTTAAATCGTGCTTGCATAGGATCGAGAGTTTACGAGATGTTTCTGCAGCTGCTCATACGCTATCTTCTCCAGAATCTTTGAAAGAAAACATAGAAGCGATTTTGGTCGTAAGCTGGTGTTTTTACTTCTTTAGCAGAATAACGCAAGTTCTCTTCCATGGTTCCGGATAGACGCCAGATCAGAAAGAGGACTTAAAAAGCTTAACCAAGAAACCGTCGGTGGCTGGTAATGATTTAATAATAACTCTTTGCGAAGTATCCTTGCAGCTCCCCGTGCCTGCGACGATAAGTGTGAGATTACGAGTATAACATCATTAATCTTAATGCTTTAAACATGAAGTCCTACTCAGAAGCAGATCAGAGTATTTTCTCACAATTAATACATTTTTCCGGCAGAGCTACAGATACTTCAGCAAAGTACACGTTCACTTCTTCAAGAGTGATGCCACTCAATCCCCCTTTTTGTTCAGCCAGGAGACCCAGGCTAAGAAACTTCTTCTTTTAGTAATACGCTTGCCAAATCAGTTACTAGCTATAAGTTGTGAGTTCTTAAATGTCGGTGATATAGTGACTTGTGCTGTCTGAGAAACTGGGTTAGCTCTGCATAAATCCAAGGCGACTTACTCCTTTTAGATGCAAAATTTTGGATAGGTTCCAAGATGTCAATGTCATGCATTAAATTGTTGCAGCCAGTCAAGCACATTCTCGACCTTAAAATCACAGTCTCTTAAGGTTTGCACAATGTAATAATTTTAAATGCCTTTACAATTTCAGTAGGATATTGTTTTTTTCTTTAAATTGAGATGGATTGTATGCAAGCGTAATGTTGACGATGTGTTTACTGTAAAAAGTCGCTGGAATTTTCAAAATCAAGTATAGTACCGTTGTTGTCAACAAGTATTACGTCAGAAAGAGAGAGACAGAGAGACAGAGAGAGAGAGACTACATAAACTATCATGTTTCATTATTATGATTCGGATTTTAATTATACTTTTTATGTTTTAGCTACAAATCAGGATTCGGATTCAATAACTAATTTAGTCGATGAAGAAGATATTACTTTGAGATTATCGGATATTCAAGAACCGAAATTGAACCTATCAAATTTTGGTCACACAAGTTTGTGCTTATCAGGTAATGTAAATATTTTTCTATAAGCAGAAACTATTTT
Organism: Ormyrus nitidulus; assembly: GCA_900474335.1. Classification (NCBI taxonomy): domain Eukaryota; kingdom Metazoa; phylum Arthropoda; class Insecta; order Hymenoptera; family Ormyridae; genus Ormyrus; species Ormyrus nitidulus. Next base: position 4,694 of record UCOL01003896.1, read on the forward strand.
TCAGATATCTTTAGATTTCTTGTTTTTAAAAAAATTTAATTAACTATTTTAAAATTTTCAACTAGATGTAAAATTGATTAGACATGTAAATTGACGGTGTAAAATTTTCTCTATTATTTTAAAAATCAGAACAATTTTCGAAAAAATAGTGTTTAAATATACTTTTATATATATAGCAATTATAATACTAATGTTCAATATATATAAAACACTTGTGTAAATTTTAGATGGAGACGAATTGAAAGATGAATCGATCAGTTTATTGGATGGAACTATAACCAATTATTTAAATACATCAAATAAGTCAAAGATACAGATCAAATCCATAAAGTATCTTGATGAAAATGAGAAATTCCCTCTAGGTTTGTAAATTTTATTATTATTATTAATAAATCTTAGCAATTCAAATGAATCGGGAGTTATAAGTGAAATTTAAAACTAATTATTATAGCTATATCTAGCATTCAATGTTATATTAAAAATATTTCAATAATGCAAAATATATAATGTACATAAATTTGATGACAAAAACTAACTAGACCAGTTCCTATAATTATTGAATGCTAATATTTAACTTTTAACAGCTAACACTTACACATTTAACCCCTGCTTTCTCTTGAACACGAACTGTAATAAAACAAATAATATGTACGTATATACTGAGAAATCATTTTTACAGATTCATTGCGAAAAATTATAAAAGATGGACAACAAGATCAATCAAAAAAGCAATCCAATTTACAAGACCTGCAAATTTATGATGAAAATGGCATTTTATTAGAGATTGGAAAACTAACAGAAGTAGATTACAGTACAGAAACATTTAATGTTCAAAACAATGTATTATTTGCAGATTATTCTGATAATGTGCTAGGTAAGTTGACTTTTTCTCTTTATACTATGTGGTCTAAGTTCTAAAAAACATTACTTAACCTTTCTATTTTAAATAAAGAAAAAAAAAATTGTTCAGTTCATTGGTATTTTTAAACATAAACTCAAATATGTAAATGAAATTGATTAAAAATCTATAATTACAGTAGAGCTAAATAGTGAAAGATATAATATAATATGAAGGGTTAAAAAAATAATGATGCAATTGTTTCAGATAATACTAGTGGCGATGAAGTACTAAATATTACTAGTGTTGATAGCATATCAATCTGCAATATAGACATCCAACAGCTAAGTGTTTATCAAGATAATACAGAAAATTCAGAATGTTTGGAGAATCTTAATTATGACCTGATGGTAGATGAAACTGAATACTTGCAGCAAGGTAAGGATCTATAAAAAATATCAAATAAAAAAGCAATTGGGTAACATAACCACACGAAAAAAATGAGTCCTCCGGCGGATTCAAGCTTAGACACATTGAGACACTCTTATACCTTTAGCTTCTTCTGCATCTGTTTTTCTCTCTTTCTCGCACTCGTTGCGCACAGACATCTGTTGAGAAAATTAATAATCTTTAAAATTCGGCATTCGTTAAAGGTATCGCTAAAAATGTCTATTGTATAAATAGATATTTGAATCTTTATTTCGATCACAATAGATACAAATAGATATTTTTATCTTTATTTCGTTTAATCTTCTACTTTAAAATTAGCGGCATGCTATTTATATGCCAATTAAAGTTCAATTTAGATTTATTAAAACTTTATTGCCTACCGTATATCTCTATTAATATATTTTTACATCCAGCGAAAAAGAGGGAGAGAGAGAGAGAGAGAGAGAGAGAGAGAGAGAGAGAGAGAGAGAGAGAGAGAGAGAGAGAGATTAAAGATTCTAGTGTTAAATTATAAACAGAGCAGCCTATATAAGTTGGATTATTTCCTTTTCTTATCGGGTATCTATACATAGAATTGTAAATAGAAAAAAATATCTGTTTTCTTTGCAGAAACTGATTTCCAGATTAATTTTGATCACCCACTAGATCCGTGTCCTTCAACTCAAAATGTTGCAAAGTTGCATAAGCACGTCAATTTTTCCAATAAAACTGATTTCAGAAATGCATTGCCTAATGACTCCCCAAAAATAGTTACAAAAAAAGAAAATCGACAAATGAAACGGAAGGATGGAATTGTTTCAGATTATATAAGTGATAATCCAATCCGACATGTAGTCAAGCAACAGCTGAGCGTTGATCAGGGTGGTTTAGAAAATGAAGTTTCTGAGAATCCTGATGATGGCCCGAAAGTGGATGACACTGAAAACATCAGATCCGGTAAATATCCTAAATATATATTTTAAAATTTTCAAGTATATACTATTCGAGTAAACTTAGACGCACGTGTTCTCTATTTCTCTTTTCCTTTCTCACTCGTTGTTCATAGCCATGCAATTAGCAAAATATAACATATCTTTAAAATTTAGCGTTCGTTAAAAATACTGATGAGAGTTTCTATTTTATAAATAGATATTTGTATCACTATTTCCAATACTGTATTAGTTTTTGTAAAACTTATTACTGAATTTTCCATAATCATGAAAAACCTCACTGGGGCAAAAATTCAATATAAAATTGATAAGAAACATAATTAGCCGCATGAAATTTACGGAAGAATTGTATAGCTTGGGTTTTAAACAAAGTGATTGCATACCGCATGGTCCGGCTAATATATATGTACTTATACGGAGAACCAGCGAGATAGAAAGTAATGTATATAGAAAAAGAAAGAAATAGAAATTTTGCAAAACGAGCAACTTTTATAATATTAAGGGGGGCAATCCCTGCAGAAGCATCAAAATGAAGTTTTTTTTTAAGGTGATGAAAATATTTATTTTTTTCAGAACTTTTACAACTTTTTAGCCACATTTAAAAGCTTAGAAAATAATTTTTTATTTATAAAAAGAATCAAAAATGGCTTCGTGATACAGGGCTTTCGGCAGCACATTCGCGCGCGACTTCTTAAATGACGTACAATCCTACACTTTTTTGAGTGATCTGAAACAAAAAAAAAACAAAAAGTTTTCAACTAGTAAAATAATTACGCTCTATATGAACCTATAAAAACATAAAAAATTATAAATTTGAAGTCTTTTTAAAAAAAAATCAGTTTTCATACCATTCCCAGACGGCAAAACTAATTCAAATGAATTCTTTTTAAGCATAATTGACTTAAAAAGAATTCATTTGAGATAGTTTTGCCGTCTGGGATTTTTACTATTTTAATGTAACAAAAAATTACTTTTTTAAACTGCTAATTTAAAACAAGTAGGTTCATATAGAAACTAATATAATAAAGTAAGATTATGCATAATTTCAGCCCAATCGGTCGAGTAGTTTTCTCGTAATCCTGCACGCCGTTTTGAAAAAAACGCGTTTAAAGTTTCTATGCATGAAAACTATTGGTTTTAGTGACTTGCCGATTAATCTGCAATCCCAGAAGCATACAGTAGCCCTTCAGCTTCATCATAAATTAAATTTTGCTGCAAAATTTCCTCTTTGTGGGCTAATCTAGCCTTTTTGCTCTTCAACGCGCTGCGCCGTTTCTGTCGCTCTACGCGGTGGCGGTTGGACTCTTTGGCAAATATCTGGCATCTGGCATGCGCGGAGCAAAAAAATAACTTTTCAACTAAGCTTTTTTCTTTCGTTTCTTCCAGTTAAACATACTTTTATTTACCGGCTTTCTAACGATTCTTAACTCAAAACACGCTACGAAATATCTAATCATAATAAAACTATAATAACAGACAACGTATACAAACGCGATTTTGAAAGGAACAATGATTTGCTCCCAGCACTCGATGATTTTGATGCGTGCTTGCGACGCGCTCCGAGATGAGCCGCGTTCACGAGCTGCAACTTCCATAGATCTCCGAATTTCGCTATAAAACATTTCGACGATATTTTTGAAAGTACAAACTAATTTTTTGTGCAAAAAAAATGATCGATATTTTGACCCTTCTACAGGGATGGTCCCCCTTAACTAATTTCCTATACTTTTTCATATTTTGAAATCTTTATAATCCTTATTTATCTTTATTCCAGAATCTGAGATTTCTGATCAACCTCCAGAAATTATAAAGTTGTTAACTGAGTATAGAACCGTAATTAACGAAAAAGGTGTGGGAAGTATGATGCGTAATGCATCTGCAACTGAAGTTACACCATCAAATAAAAAGACAGTCAAACTATATTCATGTCCATATTGTCCGAAAAAATTCGGTCACAAGATTACGGATCATCTTTTAAATGTTCATAAAGATAATCCTGTAATTGCCTATATAAATAAACTTCCTGCTGCAAAACGTATAAAAGGCGAGAGACTAAATGAACAACAGTTAGAGCGTGAAAAACTTATTGCCATCCTTCGCAAACAAGGAGCATTTCAAGCCAACTGTTCGACTGATGACCCAAATCACATACAAGTTGTACGACGACCTACGGCAAATGGACCTGTCAAACATTTGAGTGATTTTAAGACCTGTGCTGACTGTAAAGCTAGCTATTCTAAAGAGAGTATTAGGAAACATTACGCGGTATGCCGTGGTAACAAAAAAATGAAGAATAACAGTTCTAAAATACTCCATAACTTCGTAGTAGGCGATATCCATCCCCGAGCGAATGTTTACTTAAGAAGAGTTACCGCTCATCTAAATAATGACGATATTGGTCAAATTGCAAAAAGAGATAACGCTATCGTATTGTATAGTAATTATGAAGCGATTAAGTATAGAACTTCTGACCATCACGACAAGCAAATAAGATCTGAAATGAGATTATTAGCAAGACTTCTTATAATATTAAAGCAAAAAAATAACGAAATTAATGAATTAGCAGATCTTTTTGATTCTAAAAACATATCTACATTCTTTGAAGCTGTAGATATTCTTGGAAATTTCAACGGTCGACTTTATGACACCCCTAATACAGCAAGGGATGTAGGAAGAGTCACTAGTGATGCGTGTAAGTTGTGGATTACTGAATGCACAACGCGCAAAGACGTTAAAAATAAAAATAACGCTGAGGAATTTTTACAAATGATGACCACGCAATTTCCTTATCTTGTCTCAAAGGCCGTTTCGGAAAGCCAAACGAGAGCTGAAATTAAAAAGGGAATGCCGCAATTACCGACATCAAAGGACATAAAGTTATTTGCAATTTATACAAACAATTTGCGAGATACGAACTACGAAAAATTAAAAATTGAATTCGATTTTCATACGTGGAAAACGCTAGCACAATCCACTTTAATATCAATATTAATTTTTAATCGTAAAAGACCTCTAGAGATAGCACTATTAGAAATCCCGACTTACAGAGAGTCTCTAGTTTATCTCACAGAGGAGACTAACCCTACTTTGTTCGCTGATATGAGCAAAGAAGCTAAAGAAATTTCAGCCAAATATGGTAGGATCATCACAAGAGGCAAAAAAAACAAAAAATTTGCGCCAATACTTTTAGATAGTATGATGAGAAAATGCATAGATACTATACTCGAACATCGCATTACTGCAGGAGTTGACGAAGCAAACGAGCGGGTCTTTGGAATACCCAGTGATGGTGAAGAGCACAAATTCATTGATCCACATCCACTAATAACGCGATACTCCACTCTATGCGGTGCTTCCGTTCCTCTTACACTAAGAGGGAACCTTTTGCGAAAACAGGTTGCAACTGTTGTTCATGCACTAAATTTGACCGATGGACAAGTAGACAATTTGTCAAAATTTTTGAGCCATGACAAAAAAATTCACATCGGAATATATCGTCAGCCTGTTGTTGCAAATGATATCTTACAAGTATCCCAAATGTTAGAATATGCACAAGGAGATTGGATAGAAACAAAAAAAGGGAAAAAAATGGTAGAAGATGACGTAGATGAATCTGATACCGAAAATGAAAATAATAATTTAGATATCCAAAATTTTAAAAGGCAGCTCGAACAGTGTGAACAGGAAGAACCCACTAACAAATGTAAGTATACGTCTTGCAAAAAATCAATATTAATAAAGAGACAAAATATTTTTCTTCCTTTTGCAAACCATTCTTTTTAACGAAATACAGGAAAGTCGAGCGTCCTGCTAATACTAGCTAACTTTTTCTGTTAATGAAAATTAATTTAATTATTCGTCAATTAAAAAACTCGGGATAATTAAACCTAACTAAGTAGTAAAGATCAAAGAACGTGCAATGAAACGAAAAACTGCAACGTCGGTATGTGGCAGCCACTTAACGTATATTTTATATAGAATTTGATTCTCAAAACTCTTGTGCTCAAATATCAATTATCTTCACGTTTTTATAGAAAAGGTCTGATAAGCTGAAATTAATCTTATGTAAGATTAGAAAGGCTTAATAAAAAAAAACATGTCTGATCGGTATCCTAGAAATCTATTCCCAATCGATCACATTGCGGGATATCTCGCGTCGGCCATAGCAGAGATATCTCTAATTCACGCGATTTCCGAATTTTATCTTTCGTATGCTAAATTAACGCCAGCTTTCGCAATCACTATTGGTTAAAACTTCACGAAAGCATGTTACAATGCTTTCCTCTTTATACTCGGTACGAAATCCCTAATACACAACCGTCTTTGGCATCGCGAAAAATGGCATCCGTGAATTTACCGCGTCGGAAACAGCGAAGGCTCTTCGCAGATACAGAAGTTAAGACGCGTGTGTCGTGTATATCTATTTTATTATATTTAATTTTTTTAGGTAATACACTAATTATACGTAAATTTTCACTAATAATTTAAAAAAAAATTTAACGATTACAATTTTATATTAATTATTTTTTTATTTAAAGTATTTATTAACATTTATTCAAAAATTTTAAACTTCAGTTAATAAAAGTGAAAATATTTTAAATAAGTTTTTAAAACGATTACTAGACGAACCAATCAATAAATCGATGTACAAGTGTTTAATCTGTATGTGGCCACATTGGTTGATGACTTACACTCAGAATCCCCTTATTGTAGATAGATTAGGTGTTTCGCCCAAGACTACCAGCGTGGATTCCTCAGTAAGGCATTGCTAGCCTATCCTTAGGCATCCAGCACGCAGATGTTCTTGCTGCTATAGATGCTAATTATTTTCATTTCCATTTGTGGAAAGAAAGAAAATCCCCTTAGCGGTGAAGCCACCAACCAGTTGGGCGCAATATTACGCCCATACACAACGCTGGTAGTTTTGGAGGGAACACCTAAGTTATCTACAATAAGGGGAACGATAACTAATATTAGAATAAATGAAAATAAGTTTACAATTTTTAATTAATTAGTTTGTTAATAATTCTGTTTACAGTTACATCTGAAAAAGAACCGGGCCAAAAAACAAAATGGTGTTCTGAAAGCCGAAAAATTATTCTTGAACACTTCGGCGATAGAGCTCAAAATAAACTATCGATTTCAGGAGCCGAAATAGATAAAGTCATCGCTGCACATCCAGTATTACGAGGACGACAACAGAGTCAAATTCGTTCATTCTTACAGTACCACATTAAAAATTTAAAAAAACCTACAACTAATTATTCTCGTAAGAGAAAACTGAGCGATTCAGCAAAACCAATCAAATCGAAAAATAGAGTCCCAAATACAATATACGCAAATTTTAGCGAATTTATAGACTCAAAAAGATTGCCTAATACCGAAGAATGTTTAGAGGCATATAAACGCTCACCGACATTGAGTAATTATAATCCCATCCAAATACAAGATTTGGTTCAAAAGGCAATTTTCTTCGATTCAGAAGAACAATAACTAATATGTATAAGAATATTATAATAAATTGTTTTTTAAAATAAACTTTATGTCGAAATTTATGATTATGAAAACATTTGAATGATTATGAATATTTTTAATTACACAGGCCTACAAAAAATTTTACCAGAAACCAGACTATACTTTTCCGATGTATTTTGACGTGCTGAATCCAAATCCGGGGTCAGAATTGCTCTATTGGCTCAGGTTTCCGAGATATCCTAACCTAAAAGTGCTAAAAACACTGTTTTGGCCTATATTTATGCTTATATATCATGGCCTATCGATTTTTACTTCCTGTGTACATCATCTTAAAGTATAACTCTTAATCTTTTAAATGCCGTTGAGTTTGCTCAAATATCTTTTTTTTTCACTGAGATATGGCACTTTGAAAAATTCGAAGTTTATGAATTTATGTATGTGAACAAACAACTCTTTCCACAAACCCATACAGCCCAAACCCACACAGCCTACAGCACACACCCCAAAATTTACATACCCAAAATCAATTCACCTCAAGCTTATATACCACAAACCCACTCGCCCGAAATTTACAAACCCAAAATCAATACACCCCAAGCCTACATACCGCAAATCCAGAAATCCCAAGCCACTATACCCCAAGCCCACTCACGACAAATTCATAAATATAAGATGCACAAACCCCAAGCCCACACACCTTAAATCCACACACACATCAAACCCACACACCCCAAGCCCACACACCGCAAATTCACAAACCCCAAGTTCACAATCCCCAAACCCACAAACCTCAAACCCATGCACCCAAAATTAAAAAACGCAAGATCAATACATCCTAAGTCTCTTCACCGCAAAACCACTTACCCCAAATTTACAAACCCAAAATCAATACACCCCAAGCCCATATACGGTAAATTCACAAAACCCAAGACCCACAAACCCCAAACCCACAAACCTCAAGCCCACACACCTCAAACTCACACATCCCAGACACACCTCAAACCCACACACACCAAACCCACAAACCCTAAGCCCACAAACCCTAAGCCCACACACCCCAAGCCCACGCACCCCGCACCTACACACCACAAAACCACAATGCCAAGCACCACACGCTTTAATAGCACGAATCGTGAACTCACAGACCCTAATGCCACCCTTTTCAAACCCACAATCTCACAAACTCCAGCTCCACATACTTGAAGTTTAAGAACAAGAACTCCACACATCCCAAAATCACGAACCCCAAATTCACAGACACCAAACCAACAGACTGTTAGCTCCACAAACCTTAAACCTACAAATCCTCAACCCGCACATCCGAACCCCTGAAATCCCAAGTTTACACATCCAAACCTCAAAAATGTAATTAATACAAATTTAAAAACCAATATTTTTCCAATATTACATGAAGTACAACCTTCGGATTCAGCTATTGTTGATTTGTTAATTTACATTTTCAATATTACAAATCTTATAATGCTCAATGTAAGTCTTTTTCATTGTACAGCTTTTATGTAACCAATAAAATATTTATTCATTCTTTTGCATTCTAGAGTCGACAAAACGGTACATTTACCTTTCATTAATTATATTTTTATACTTGGCAATTAATGCCAATAGTATAAATTTTTGCACAAAATCATTTTTACATAGAACGTTAATTAAATACTATGTAATTAGATTTTCCTTTTAACTTTTTCAAAGGACGTTTTTTAAGATGAATATAGTTTCTCTATTTTTTTTATACATATAAAAACTGAAACTGCTGATCTAATTTGGTTTACATGCAAATAACTGTTTAAGTTTATGCGATATATTCAAAGCGAATTAATATTAACTGCTTTTTATACTACAAATTGATTAATATTAAATTTACATCATTTTTTCTATTTTGATCATAAAAATATAAGATTTCACTTTTATTCTGATTTCAATTTATTTGATAAAAATGTCTACAAGAACTCCTTGTATAAGTAAAAAAGATAAATTTTGTTATGTTTGTGGAAATTTCAAAACAGAGAACAATCGCAGAAGTATAAATGATACTATATAAAATAAATATTTGGAATGTTATGGGCTTCCTATGAAAAATTTGGATAAATCATGGGTGCCTACAGTCATTTGTACTTCCTGTCGAAATAAATTGACCAGGTAGAATGATATAAAAGATGAAGTCATTATTGAGCCCATGGTCTGGCGTGAGCCGACAAATCGTGATCATGATTGCTATTTTTGCGCATACGATATAACAGGATTAAATAAAAGAAAACGTAAAAGAGTTGTTCGCCCTACTGTAGAAAGTGTAACACCTCCCAAAAAGGGAAAAATAAATAGACCGCAAATAACAGTTTCTGATTTGCGTAGTAGCCAGCAAATTGATGATGTTGAAAGTGAGAAAAGTAGTGAGCGAGATTCTTCTGAAAATGATGGTCGTTTACTTTATAATCAAGATGAGTTAGATGACCTTATTAGGGATCTTCCTAAAGATTCAGCTGAATTACTAGCTTCCAGATTGAAGGAAAGACATTTACTGTTGCCTGGCACAAAAATTACTGTCTATAGAAATAGAGAGCAAGAGTTTATAAAGTATTTTACAAGTAAAGAAGATATAGTGTATTGCCATGATATTAAAGGGTTTATTAACACATATAAGAAAGATTCTTACAATTCTAATGACTGGCGGCTTTTCATAGACTCCTCTACAGAAAGTCTCAAAGCAGTACTGCTCCATAACGGAAATAAATACGCAGCAATTCCTATTGGTCATTCTGCAACACTAAAAGAATCCTATGTAACTTTTAAATTTCTCCTCGAGAAAATTAATTACAATGCACATAAATGGTGTATTTGTGGCGATTTTAAAATGATTAATCTTTTAGTTGGATTGCAAGCTGGAAATATTAAATATCCGTGTTTTATGTGTCTGTGGGATAGTCGTGGTCGAGATCAGCATTGGGTAAAAAAAATGGGAAGAAAGATTGACATGGAAAATAGGAAGTGCTAATGTTGTTAATGAGAGCCTTGTTGACAGAAAGAGGATCGTATTACCTCCCCTTCATATAAAATTGGAACTAATGAAGCAATTCGTGAAAGCACAAAATCCCGATGGCGATTGTTTTAAATATCTCAAATCTAAGTTTCCACACATATCTGATGCTAAAATTAAGGAAGGAGTATTTGTTGGTCCGGATATAAGAAATCTAATGAAAGCCGACGATTTTGTTAAAATTATGACATCGATTGAAAAAAAATGCTTGGTTAAGTTACAAAAAAGTCGTGGAAAACGTTTTAGGAAACAACCGAGATCCCAAATATAAAGATATCGTATCAGATATGTTGAATAACTTTAAAAAACTAGGTTGTTTGATGAGCATGAAATTGCACTTTTTATTTTCGCACTTAGATTACTTCCCAGAAAATGTAGGAGCATTTAGTGAAGAGATGGGTGAGCTATTTCACTAAGATATGAAGGTCAAAGAGCGTCATTATCAGGGAAAATTAGGTGTGCGAATGATGGCGGATTACACCTGGTCTTTGCTGAGAAATGACAATTCATCTGGCCACAAACGTAAATCTTTAAAACGTTCCTACGAATGGCAGCGAGATCGTTTTTATAAGGAAAAGACATAAAAAAACATGAATTAAAATATGCTGCAAGAATAAACGCTAAACAAAAACAATTTTAAAGTAAAAAACAAAATATAAAAAAACGACAAAAAAAACAACAAAAAATAGAAAAAAAAGAAAAAAAGAAAAAAAAGAAAAAAAAAGAAAAAAAAGAAAAAAAAAGAAAAAAAAGGATTCAATACCACCACGTCCACGTCGTGGCTCTGGGTTCGGCTAAATGTGGTAACAAAAAGTTAGTACGTTGGTAAACTTAAAAATGCAATACATAACTTTATAAATCCAACAGATGTTAATGTATCTACAATTTTGTGTTTTCAAATTTCCTAATGAGCGAGGTGTTGACTGTGTCAAGTTGGAATGGGTTTTTGATTTGAAATGCGTAAGTTTCGAGCATAGGGTCTGAAGTATGAAGTTTCTGGACTTTGAGTATGTAGAGCTAGAGGCTTGTCGAGCTTGGAGTCAGTGGGTTTCAGATTTGTGGGTTTTTAAATTTTGGGTGCGTGGGTTCAGGGTTTGTGGGCTTGGGGTGCATTGGTTTTAGGTTTGTAAATTTAAGGTGAGTGGGTTTGGGGTGTGCGTATGTTTAGGGTGTATGGGTTTGGGGTTTATGTATTTTGGATGTGTGAACTTGGAGTGCATTAGTTTTTAGTATGTTAGCTTGGGGTTTGAAGAGTTAAGGTGTTTGGGTGGATGGGTTTGTGGAAAGAG
>UCOL01003897.1:0-16699 GCA_900474335.1 Ormyrus nitidulus
CTTTAAACAATTGAAAATAGCTTTTAAACAAATTAAATTCACAATTATTGCCAAAATTTTCAATTTTGAAGCACTGTTAACAATTTATTCATTATTTTTTAATAATAACTTTTATTGTGATAGATAGTACAATGTTTTTTCTTCAAAATAAGAGTTTGAAAGTCTCATTATCTTGACTAGAAAAAAAAATCACATTGAAAGAAGTAAACGAAATAGCGTAAAAGCGCACTTCTTTCCATTAAATTTTCAATAACTTCGGTTCTACTTAACTTTTTTGAATTTTTAAAAAACATGGATTCCTTATTAAATAAGGAATCATTTGAAGTGTCTCGGACGCCAATATCTTTTATAGTTCTTTCAGGAGAACTGTTTAAACAATTGAATTGTTTATAAAGATTTCCCTGACCATTTTTCGAACTTACACCCTCGAAATCCGTGTTCAGGAGGAAAAAATACATAAAAAATACTTGGGTGGAGTCGTGAAGAGAGCTGTAGGCAATTTAGCTTCATACCAAGCGCAACTATAATAACTTCTGCAGTAAGGATGGTTCGAGAGGAGCAAAGAATGTACAAAAATTAATAAGTTAATAATTAATTAATAATTAATGTAAATTATTGTACAACAATAAAAGATAAAAGCTAAAAAAAAATGAACTAATAAATTAATATTAATAAATTAATTAGTATTAATATTAATTAATTTCTTTTTTTCCTTTAACATTTACATTATGTATTTTTACTCTTATTTGAATTTGAAATTAATTAAGGAGGCGTTAATGCATCTGGCAGTCAACAACCTCACAATCACAAAAATTACGTACTGGGTATGTCTTGATTACCATACCCCGCCGACATGCGTAAGCAAAATCGACGCGCTATTGAAGTAGCGAGTACCCTTTTTTAATAGCTCGGTCAGCCGCCGTGGCTGAATATAAGGGGATTCAAGGCCCGTTTCTCTTGCGGGCACGATTTACTTGAAGACACACAGCGGTACTTTGAGAAACTAACGTGAAGGCGCGCTTATTTGAAATTGAAATAAAGCAGAATATTGGAATTATTTTTTTAGTTTAAGTTTTTTTTTGTAAAAATGTTTTTATAATTACTGCTGAATTAAATTTTATAGATTCATTTAATAATTAGGTAATTATTGATAATTTATGTATAGTATTCCCGAGCCAAGCTGATTAAGTGTTGCAACATATCTAAAACTAGCATTTATCAATCTTAAAATAATATTGTTGTGGTTTCAAATAACGAATAAAATTATTTAAATTTTTAATTTTAATTTTTTGCGCATATATTTCATTATTTTATACTGACGGCTAATAACTAAGTTCATTATTTTTTAATGATTACATTGAGGTACGGTATAATGGAATCACAGTTGAATCCAGTGCTTTTATTTAATTTACAAATATAAGGTTTTGTATTATTAAAGCATGATTAAACGCTGTTATTTCCACTGATTTATGGTTTATAATCAAAATGAATACATAAAAACTCTTAAATCAATACCAGTTTATAATTTATAAAGAACCTTCGTAAAGGAACTACCCCGATAAATCTGGTTTTACGTTCTTTTCCAATCAATCTATGCCAATTACTCCCCGTCATCATCTTTTGCATAATTAAAAAGCATTCTATTCTTAGAAACTCAACACGGCCATTTAATCGTCCTCGCAAACCAATCCCCTTTTACGATCAATTTTTAATGAGAGGAAGAACGCGTCCATTAAAAAAACAATCAAAAAAAGAAAAAAAAATAGCCGTACCGTAGAAGTATTATTCGATAATACTTTCAAGATAAAGTTATTAAAACCACTGACTTAAACGCTAAAAAAATCTTTGTACATTTCATTCCTCGAAAGAAATAGATTCATAAACGCGTCCCGGGCGATCAAAGGAAGAGAAGATAAGATGATATACCGCCGGGGCTCTAAACAAATATTGACTTTGAAAGCTCGTAACTGCAAATTAAACTAGCTTTCCTTAGTTTCAAGGAATTCCATGCAGTTGTATTATTACGATTTAACTTCTCAACGATGCAGACGGAGGAAGAGAGAAACGACTCGACTCCGAGTTTATCTTTATGGAATTACGTTGAAACGGGAGTAGTGAACCTCTTTTTTTCGAGATATCACTTTGAACTGATCAAATTCTTGTATAAATATGTATTTCTGCAAAATGAAATGTATGAAATGTGTATTTATTGTAATTATTTATGACTTTTAACTTTTTTTAAAACTAAATAAATATTTTCAAAATGAAATGAAAATTGCATTTTAAAATATGCAACCGTTCGTTTGAAATGCAATCGCCCAAACATTGGTTTACCTTTTCGAAAATATTCGAAACTCTTTTTATTCCACCTCTACGTTGTTAACCGAATAACTGTTAAAAATTCGAAGCTAACAAATCGTCTGCATAAACAATAGTCAAACATTGTCATGATAACAAACACCCTTGTCATTAAAATATCCTCTCACCTGTAAATAGAGAACAATCTTGCAGGGCAGAAGGCCGAGGAACCACGTCTCCGTGATATCCCACAGTATAGTCGGCGGCAGGCAGACGATGATGACCAGCAAATCGGCCACGGCCAAGTTAACGATAAAGTAATTGGTAACGGTCCGCATCGAGTGGTTCCTGTAGACCGCCAGGCAGACCAGCGCGTTCCCGACGAGGCCGACCACGAATACGACGCAGTGCATGGCTATGAGGAACCACTCGTAGGTCCTGGGATAAATGTACTCGTACATGAGGACGATGGTCTCGTCGTCGAAGTCGCAGGGATCGCTGGTGCAGTTGCTCTCGTTCTCTTCGTCGGTGCCGCCGGTCCCGCCGTCGGTTTCGCCGCTCACCGAGGCCGCCAGCAGGCTCAACAGAGACGCGACGAGGGGCTGCATTTTCTCGAGTTCGAAGGTTTTCCGCGTTCGTTTTCAAGAATTTCTTGATTAATCACGCACTAGGAGAGCCGAGGGGCGTTGACTGATCGCCGCAATCTTTGTTTCCTCGGTACGCTGCGTGGATGATGCATGGTCTTTGAGAAATTTGAAGTGAGCCGGAGTGTTCTGGAACAGGGATAGACATGTGTTTATTAGTGGACCTGCAGAACGAAACTAATTATTATTTGCGTGAATGCAGTTTTAATTGAAGCGAGCACTTTATTTATTTCAAGCATCTTTTCTCTTATAAGATAAGGTAGAGAACGGGTAGATGTTATCACCTATTCAAGCAAAACCGCGATAAATATTGCTTTGTTTCAATTTTTGGTCGGTTCAACCGCAAAAGGAAACTGCGGAGTGTAATTAAAAAGAGTTAAGACAAAGTGTTAGGAAATCCAACAAATTTGGCATTTTTAATTACACGTTTCATTATAAAAATGATAACGTACATTAATGAAATAGATGTATAAAAAAATTGATTTTTTTTTCTACGGAAAATCCATTGTATAGCACAAACATGAAAAACTAAAAAAGTATTTTTAATGCATAGAACAAAAATTTATTAGTTTTTAATAACTAATGAACAAAGTGTTGTTATTATTCTTAATTCATTCAAAATTTTGTATTATTAAATCTGTTATACTTTTAAACGTTTTCTTACTTTTATTACTTTATATAAAATCTATAATATCTTTAATAGCCAAAGGTCAAGTACAGTTTACAAAATAATCTCAATTCGACGAGTTGAACACGTACTATAGAGTTACCCCGGATTATTAAAAAAATCAAGATTGAAGAAAGTCACTTTGACTACATTGAATTGAATAATTAATATAAAAAAGGCCGTAACTTGTAAATATGACAATTTTGAATACTTCATTAGATTAAAAGGACATTTATTATAATAGCTTAATTTATTTTGAAATTTTTACAAAAAAAATGTTTTCAATTTTCAACCATTATACTTTTATTATTTTAAGAAAACTAAAACGTTTTTACATATTTTGAAAATAATTGACGTAAAATTTCCTTTTACGATATATTTATCGATTAATTCATGATACCATGAATATTCATGAAGAGAAAATCAATTCAAAAAAGGTTTTTACCTATAAAAGGTTTACAGAAAAATTGTCGAACGATTTAAAATTTTATAGACCCAAGAAAATGCTTCAACTTGTTCTATCTACAAATACTTCCTTTGAAACAAACCGTTCTCAAAGCTAATTTTTAATTGATCATCGAGGGGACGGAAGATACCTTTTCTCTTTACAAAAAATTACACGCCAATTCTCACGTCAATCGGTCCTCTAAGCTCCCTCGACAAAAGTCCTTTACCCAATCAATTACAAAACGATTCCAAAAACTTCTTTCTCCCGAAGTCCTTCCCCGATAATCCCCCGAACAGAAAAAAAGACTGATCCCCCCAATGAAAAAAAAGATCGAATCAGCCTTCGGAGTCAAAAAAGAGAAGATTCGAGTCGCGAGCAGGAAATCACGGCGGGTAAAACCGCCCCGGCCGGAGCATCGTCATCCAGCGGCGTGGACATACGCGGCTCTCCGGCCTCCGCGCTTGATAACACGCCGATAAGAGTTTGCGCCCGTATGGAGAGAGGCGCGCAGCAGCTGCCCGGCCAATATTCCGGCCCGGTTTATATTGGCGGTGCTCGCGGCGCGCGAGCCTCCAATATTAACTTTTATCGCGAGTCGCCGAAAGTCCTTTATGGAAACTCGTTATCAGCAAAAGCTACAGGAGGGTCTTTAACTGCGCTTCGCCTCTCGCTCTTTGACTTCCTTCGCTGTCTTGCGCGCGGCCTGGCTAACGCTGTTCCATGTGGTTTTGTCATTTCCGAGTGTCTGTTTTATCTCGCGTGGTTTTGGCTTCGGCTGTTGCCGCTGGCAGCGAGCGTGGCGGCGTGATTTATTGGAGAAATTTATAAGCGCTTTGTTGTATTCGGGTTTAATCGGGTTAATAACGGCGGCCGATGATTTATTCCCCTGGGGTTATTGAAGTAGTGGAAAAAACACTTATACGGGGGATCGATAGTAGTCTCGCTTGGAAAGTATAATATAGCGTGCGAACTTATTTACAAGTGCAAACTTGGGAATTCGGTTTTTGTAAGTTCGAGAGTTTTTCTAGGATATTGATATTCCGGAAAACATTCGATGACATAAAACGCTCTAGAGATTCATAATGATTTCAAAGTTCGAAAAGCGTTTGAGATCTATTTCGAAAGCGTTTTGCAAATAATTCTGAAATTTCAAATGAATAAATAATTAAAGCATGCAGGATATAAATGAAATAAATAGTATAACTAATTATATAGCAAATATCATCAGTAATTAATTATTTAATTACTCTTTGCGTAAAACTTACTTTATGGTCCGAATAGAAATCCCGAGTGAATTTTCAATTATAAAAAGGCTTTTATTGGTTTAATTTTGATGGAAAAAGATATAAAAATCTCAAGAAAGGATCTGAAAAAATTGCACTTGTCTTAAAGAGATATTATAGAAGTTTATCAGACAATTAGAAAAATTTTATGAAAGAATTATTTAATTAAATTCATTATCATTCAAGAGAAGAGACTTATTTGCTTACTCCAATTAAAATTAGTAAAAGATTGGAATGTTTATTGAGTTATTGCTGCGTGCAGAGTTTCGTCAAACTTTGCAATTAATTTCATTTTATGATATTATTTCAAAATGATTAACTTTTTAAAAATATCAGTTAACATTTTGCAAATGCTTCACTGTGGTAAAAAAATGTTACCAACTCCAGTACAGGATTAAATCGCGTAAATTATTTCGAGATGGGTAAATCATCTACAGGTTTAAAAAAAAAGTTTTAGTTTGTATATGTATACATCAAATGTTTCCTGAATGATTGCAGGAAGAGGTCGGTAATAAAAGCACTTGCGGAATTCGAGAGCAAGGCAAGCGATACACTCATATTCTGTAAGCCATCGAACTCTGAAATCAGTGCTGAAATAATAAGAATGAGGGTAAACTTGAAGAAGACGCATAAACAGAGTAAATGTGAAAAAATCTCACTAAATCTAACACGTCGGTATATCTTCCACATGTATATTTGTGTTTGACTATAGTGATTAATAGTTGGGTGGTAAGAAAATTTTAAATTTTGCTGTACGGCATCGTTGGAAAATGTATAGCAAACAAGACAAGAATAAAAATAGCTATGCCTGTAAAGTAAAAAAAAAAACAATTATTTCAATAGCAACGCTAATTCACTGAATATTTTTTCTGGAAGAAGATGTATGAGAAAATCGTAAATTAATCTGTACATATTTTTACTCCAGCTTGAAATACTTGGCGAACTAGTTTCATATAAACTAACGAACAAAGTGTCTAATATTTATACTTATAGCTGCAAAATAAAATTGAAATGCATTTTATAAAAAATAGGATTCTTTGGTTCTGTAAAAAAATCACTTCCTCGCTCTTCGATCGGCATTCTTATTTCGCTTATCATCCCATAAATCTTTATTACAAGATATCCGAGGAAATTCGCCAGCACAGTAATAATTTGACACCTCGGCCTAATGATCGTGCGAATTGCCCGAGTCCACCAATTCTGCAAGCTATTTTTCACGTCTGGCTCTTGTCACTACGCTTTTCGGACGTAAACGCCGGCCGACAACAGCTGCCTACACCGAGCAGTGAAAAAGAGAAACGGCGGAGGAGTAGGTGGCATTATAAAAATAAGAACGGAAGAGAGAAAAAACGCCGGAGGAGCAGGGAACTCGACAAAGGGGAGCCGTTAGTCGGCCGTTTATCATCACTTACTAATGAGATTTTTCGACGATAATATCGACTGTGACGTTGAACGTTTAGGGGTACCGAGAATAGATTTAAATTTTCCAGACATTTTTGCGCTTCTGGTTCGTAATGTTCCTTTTTGATATAGATTTTTACGCCTTTGATCAATGGCGCCTTTGAAAACTGGTTGAAAATTACGACTGCAGAAGTTGCAAAACAGTCTAGGGAAAAGTATTATTGAACTATGCCAAGTATACCAACTATGTTATACTTGAAATTATACATATTACAAGCAAGAAATTATTAGTTTTAATGAAAAAAAAATGTATATTTGATCCCATCCAAAATGTATATTTACAATAAGAGAATACAAATTTAGATTCTATTTCAAGGGTAGCTTAAAATGCTTCTTTCATTATTATATGCGTATTTAAGCTCAAGTAAATATGTACACTACTTCAATTAACTAAACTCCAAAAAAACTTGACAGGCGAGAGGGAGAAAAAGAGAGCGTTTATTAAGGGGATGACCTTGCTGAGAGATTAAGAAGATAGTAGGGGGAAGATAAGAAAGAATGATGAAACTTGCGCCTCGTGAGGGTATACAGGGGGAGAGTTGCGATGCGCAGAAGTGAAGGGACACGAACGCTGCGAAGCACAACGGCGAAATGAAACGATTAAGACAGAATGCAACTCGTGAAATAGACGCCGCAAATCTTTGCGGAGAAGAAAGGAGAACCGCGGAGGACCGAGAAATCCTGAAAAGCGTCGGATTAAGAGGGGAAAAAAGTGCAATTTCATCGAACCAACTAAAGTCCGCCTGTAAGCTGTGGCGGCGATGAATTTGTCTTTAATGGTTTTAGGTAATGCAGAAAATTTGCATTTTTATCGAGGCCTGTGCAAAAGTTTTTACGCGGAGAATTTAATTTTCTTAGCGTTAGTTAAAAAATGAAATGGAATATGTTTGTCCGCTGTGCTTTTAATTGATAAGTAACTTGTCCAATTTGCAGGATTACGTATAATATTCCTTAAACGAACTTTTTAGTCACAGAAGCGATTGACCAATAAAAACTGCACTATTTATTCTGCAGCGATTCAATCAAATTGATGAATGGTTATAGATCATGCATGAAAACATTTTAATCAAACTTCAATCGCAATTTATGGTTGTTGGATAAAATAGTATACTCTGTATAAGGAAGATAAAATTGAACAGTCTCGTACAATATCTTAAACGCATTTTTTCATTGTTGGACGAGTAAAAAATTTTTTTATAGAAGCAGCTTTTTATGACAAATTTTTATCGTAAAAGAAAAAAAAATATTCTTTAGAGACTGAAAAAATAACAATTTAATTTAATAAAGTAGCAAAAAAGTAAGTAAATCAAAGGCAGAGAAAAGCACAAAACCTTTGATCCGTGTATAGGATTCGAAGGATTCGATAATGTAATTAGCAGAAAAGAAAGAAAAACCCTTAAACAAAATTTCACTTCCAATCACAGCTAACAGACTTTTATTCCGCTCTTTTTTACCAAAGTTGTAAATATTCAATTGAATTAGAACGTTATCTTCAGATCATTATTTATAATAAATGTAATCGTCTCACCTTTACCCTCAATCGTCTATTCGCAATTGACAAATTTATACGGGGATTCGTCAAATTAAAAAGAAAATAAGCGTAATTAATCTATTCCCAACCTCGACCATATCCTCAGGGATGCTAAGCCCACTTTTTTTATGCCTCCCGTATAAATTCGATTATACGAACATCTATCGAACCGAGTCAGGTGATTAATGTAGCGCCTTCACCCTTACTTTAACTCCAACTCATCTTTATTCCTTAAACACAGTATTTTCGTGTCACCGCCGTATAAGTTGCTTTGTAATTAATCAAACTCGGACCGCCGACACCTTTTCTCTCCTCGGCGCATGCGCCGTTTCGGTTACTTATCGTGAAAAATGGTTTCCTTAGAAATCTCGTTAACTTTGAAGTTATGCGTTAATAAGACCATTGTGCGCGAGCCAAGAAAATTTCAGTCCCCTCTGGGAGTTAAAGACTGTGGTATTCCTTACAAAATTGGTGCGTAGGCAGATACAAAGGATATGCCGTGTCGGAATTTAATCTGATACATAATACTTTGCACGTATTCAAAGTTAGTTTATGATTAGGCGAGGGATAGATTATTAAATTAATATACACGAATGATTAAATTCTAATCTAATTAGAATCTGTTAAGAGGAACGAGATTACTAATCTCCGCGAGCTGATGATTCTATATAAATGCACAATTTGCACTTGAGAAAAGCGCTTTTCAGTTTATACGCATCAGAGGCACAGCCATTATCTAAAGACATTGCCGAAGAACAAATATGCTGAGCTAAGAAAATTTTCTCAAAAATTTATGGAGTTAATAATTATCAATTCGTTACAGTTCATTTTATTGCGAATTGAGTATTTATTTAATAGCAGTCGCGTATAAATTTATCTTGTGGGATATAATCGTATCATCATTACAGTATTAAGCGAGGCAACCGTCAAACGGTCTCCTCTCTGAGCTCCGCTTGCCAAAATTATTAATGTACGCTGAAACGAAGGCAAGCGCTCGAGTAAAATCTTATCACCGGAGAAGATAAATTCGATTTTACATCATAAGGATCCAGAGATTCTACCGGCGTGTAAAACGAGCTCGCAACAAATTGCGCAAGATTAATGAACGAAATTTATTACTCTCGCTCGCTGCCACTACTTATTAATATCTGTGTTACTTGCCCTGTGAGGTTTTAATGGTATTCAATTTACCGCGCGATTTAACGGCGTCCGCGGCAACGGAAGGCGATAAAATCCATTTGAAACCGAAGCCGAAATCTTTCTGCCGACTTGGTGAATCGCGAACTCGCGAAAAGTGGCTGAGTGAAATTTTTATCGCGCTTCTTAAAAAATGTACGGGTATTTGTTTTTAACAAGCGACTGGGCAATTATTTTGATTTACCGAGGCAGTGTCCGAGTGAAAAGGTATAAGGGTGATACGAGGAAACCGATACCTACAGGGTGAATGGGAATCTGATACTACCGCAATTGTCACTTTACTTCACTTTGTGGGAGCGACATTAGAGGTAATTCGATCTAGCTTTTGTCACTAAAGGTCAGTTACGTCTTAAATGCCCGTTATAGTTTTGATTTCAATCGTTACGAACAATGCAGCTAAGTTTCGTTCTAAATGTGGTTTATTTAGAAAAAAGTTTATCGAAAAAAAAAAATTATCTGCAAATTAGCGAATTAATTTAAAATTTTTTATAATTAATATTACTTTGAGCATAAATAGCGATGTTAAATAAGATTTAAAAAAATATTATTTTTAATAGGCATTTAACGAAATGAAAAATAAAAAAGAAAAATAAAAATAATAAAACTTATACGCAGAATTAAAAATAAATATTTAAATTTAATTCCTATTCTAGGAAAATAGTGACGATTTAAAAATATTTAATACTGTCAATTAATAGCGCGAACCCGAATACTTTGACGTTTTCGAAAACGATCAACCCCGTTCAAAAACACATTAATAAATGTCTGTGCCGTGTCAATAACTGACTCATTATTCTGTCGGGCGCCAAAATATTTACGCTTAAGTCTCCGATAAATTCACCACGACGGGGTGATTTCCCTATCAAGCGAGAAGAAAGTCACGTCGAACGAGGGTCAATTAGATTTGTTCAAGAGACATGATTGAATTTAATGCACGTTATAAAACTGGCACTCATTTTTTCTCTTATCTCATTTTCCTTATTTCCCCTTCTAATGAGAGAAGCTCTCTTCTTAATCAAGATATAAAAAAGCGGTAAAAACGGTAATAAAAGTCGTAAAGTATGGCAGTGGGTTCTACGGATGACACGACCAAAAATTATGTTCCTTCGGCTTTAAAGAAATTATATGCATTAATAAATTGCAAACTTTCCAGAAAAAGATTTAACGACCGTTAGACTTGCAGGAAACAGATTTGTGATTGTTGCAAATACGTAAAAACCCACCTTATTGATACAAATTATAACGCCAGTCAAGTATTTTATTTTCTACTTGATTAGCGACAGATGACAAAGTAAAGTATTTGCGAATTTGTACGCATTAAATCAATCAGGATCCCGGGGAGAATATTAGCCCAAAGTTGTCGGGCCTCTGCGGGCGACCGAAATTCGACCAATTATTAGCTCCGTAAAGAAAATTAGTTGCCGGCGGTGGATTTCCTATACCGCATCAAGATAAGTTTTCGGGGGTAACGATCCTTCCACGCCCTCTAAACTCGTCAATCCTTCGTGACTTACGACACGTCCCGCTGCGCCGAGCGTCATTCAATATCAGTAAGAAAGATAATGTGTGAGAAAATAATAGACAATGGGTCTTTTTATCGAAACCTCTTATGTGATTCAACGAAATATAATAGACCGATCCAGCGGAGCTCCGAAACAGGCCATTTCGGGAAATTGAACGTAAAGACATTTTTTTTTTTTTTTTTAATCACTTTTTAAGAGTTCCCCTAATATCGGGGGAATATTGAAATATTTCAATGTCATATGAATTTTGTAAAATTGTCGATGGAAGAGAAAAGAAGCGTGGCGCCTTATTAGCGAAACTAAATGTGATTTATAGCAAGTAGATTTACTAATTTCAAATTAAAACTTATAATTTTCAATTGAAACAGCCGCGTTTGAAGTAAGTACGCCAACCGCTTCCGAATCGAACTGAACACTTAATAAGTATTAAAATATTAAATTATAAATAGTTCAAATCTTTGTTTAGATTCAACGTTATGAAATATCAATATTCATGCTCACAAGCTACAGTAAGTAAAGATAAGGGTATAATAATAATAATTTTGTTGAACTTGTATACCATTTGATTCTAGGAGGGATGCCAAAATACATTTTCAAACCGACATTGATGTTAACTTAACAACGTTTCGTTGACTATGTTCACCAACTTCGTCAGACTTGTTGTCAGAAGTCAAAATGATTAAGTTAACAAATAGTTAACATGTCAGTATTTACTGACACGAAAGGGGCAAACGTAGTTTGCATAACAATAAAAGTTAAATAACCAACGGTAATTAATTGATAAAAATTATTCTGCATTTATAATTTTTAAATATTTAACATATGTAACATTGGTACGTATTGCATATATATAATGACATTTCGTTTCGAAAATAGAAAAACCGATCGATCGCTCCTCTTTTATATTTGACTGGATTCCGCGTCAATCACTTCTTCACTCCCTTGTTCTTTTAGTACCATTTTTACGTTCCCTTTTTATATACTCCTCCGCTACGTGGAAGCATCTTTTATCCCGACGAAAATGGAGAAGAAAATAAGGAGAGAAAAATGAATGTCAGCTTTACAGCGCGCATTAAAAGTAACAGCGCCTCCTGCACTAATCTAATTGACCCCCCCGTTCGACGTGACTTTTACCGGGTTGATAAGAAAATCACCCCGCCACGATGAATTTATCAGAGACGTGAACGTGAATGTTTGGGTACACTGGGAGATGATGACTCGGTTCTTTATTGACACGAGGTAGACGATTATTAATGTATTTTTACCTTCTTACATCCCGGGGTTGAATGAATAATTTCGGAAATTCTTTTTGCGAACGAATTTCGCGCGATTAATCGAGAAAAAAGTGCGGGAATCATCCCGCACTTTTTTCTCGAGTAAGTGTAATTTATTGAGATGTGTAGGAGTATTTATATAGCTCCAAAAACTCTTTGCATTATCTCTTAAAAAAATTATAAACACTGTGCATTGATATTTATCACATCAGATATAAAATATTATAGTATTAAAATATTGTGGGTATTACCGCGCGCTTATAAGGTATTAAATTAAAATTTAATTTTTATTTGGATTTCGGAGATTGAAAATTGTTGCGGAAATGAACATATTGAAATTTTTCTCATATAATTCCAAACAATGATAATGCAAAGTAATAATAATTATAATAATCAGTCCGTAACCATATTCATTGCCCTTGTATAACAAGGTAGCATTTGTCAAGTGGCAAGTAAAAAAAAAGTGATTGCTTGAAAAAATTGTTTAATAACATAAAGTAATGATAGTCAAAACAATCAAATTAAAAACTATCTATTCGATAAGGACTATTTTCTGCTGATCTTTTTTTTTCGTTATTTTCATTTGCATGTAGGGTAAAGATTTATACTTAGAAGCTGCAGCCGCAGTATGCGCCGAAGCAGGTTTAAACGTCAGTTTACGATCCCATCAAGTTCAAGTAACAAGGTTACAAAAGAGAGTGAATTCAATTGAATCTGCATAAGTAACCGGAATAAATTGATGTATTCGTTATAAAAAAGATTTTCTTAGAGAAAATATTACCTTCTTAAAAATAGTAGCAGATTTTTTATTTAAAAAACTATAATAAAATATTCAAACGCCTGTTACAAAATTACATAATTTAAATCTATTGTAATTATTCTACAACATAAACTAATTAATTTCATTTGGAATAACGAAAAAAAAAATAAATAAATAATTATTTTTCAAAAAAAACGTACGAGAAAATGCTGCCTAAATCACCAAATAAAAGTTAATAGCCGTCAAAGAACGAGCGTAAGGTACTTCGTACGCTCTCGCCAACGTACAGCAGCAACGTAAATTTCGACACGTCAACAAATAGTAAAGTGCAAATTGTTCATATACGCTCTCAAAATAGGAGGGCGATAAAAATTGCAGTCATCGTCGATGCTCGACGGCGTAAGTGTGTGCGGGGGCGCCGAAAAATTACGAGGCAGACATATATATCGAACCCCTCCTCTCGCTAATCCAACCGTCATACACTCTGCGACTGGTTATACTTTTAAAAATGTATACACATGGAAGCGCACGCCTCTGCACGCAAAAAGCTGCTTCCTTGATGGTATAAGCAGCACACTTTATCCGATGGAATTTATATACGCGAATGCCAGGAAAAACGTCCCCGAGGAGTGGTTTTATGTTCCGTGCTAGAACTACTGGAGGCACTAGTATTGTATTTCGTTGTGAATTTATGACGAGCGCATTAAATATACACGATCGAACAGTTAGCGAGGAGTTGGGAGAATAAAAATTTCTTTTGTCATAAATAAAGTGGCGATCCCTGCAGCCTTGTAATGTATAGCGAAAAATTTAAATATTACGAATGACCGTACTGAAAGTCTAAGTGAATCGTTTTAATAAAATGTCACATGAATTTGTTTGCGCTGCAATAAATTTATGGCTACTCTAAGCAATTAATTGCAATCCGTAAAGAATGAATAATTTTAAGGACTTGCGAGAGATTTATGTACTCAAAGTTTCTGAGTAATTTTAATTTTTTTTCATATTAAAAAGGATAACATATATGTATTAGCAGTTTTTATTGCATAAGCGCTTATTGAAAAGTCGTAATTGCGAAGCTCACTTAGTAGGTTTCAATAAACTAATTATTGAATGCTCTGAATTGCTCTTATTTACCCTATTAAACGGAACCAGCCCCTCTGTTTTCCTGCCGAATAGCGAATCCGCATAACGTAATTATTAAATTTCACAATAAATCTAATGGTACAGAGACTCTGCGATACATAAACTTTTTATTCAATTATCGCGTGGAAAATCTAAAAAAAATTTTTAATTATTTGCTTTAAATATTTTCAACAGGATTCTGAAGAATAATAACCCCTGGTAAAAAGTTTCCGATAATATCGCTAGAATCCAGCTAGAATGTCCAAATCTATTAGTTAGATTCTAGCCATGTAAATTACGTACTCTTTAAAAATAACACTTTTCTTTTATATAGGGCATTTCAAAAATGTCTGACGAAAAGTAATAATTAGTTCTTGAGTTATAAAGATTAATTACTTCTGGAGTCATTTTAAAACTCTAAATCTTCAGAACTAATTATCGAGTTAAAAAATGTTAGAATTTTTTGTTTAAAAATTTGCTTTCTGTATTTCAGGATGTGCTTCTCGGCATGCATTTTCGGAACATTCTGTGTAGAAATGCGTTACTTATTTGAAATAATCAGAGCCTACTGGGTTATACGTATTAATTGAACCTAATGACAGAGAAGATCTTCAATAGAATAATCAGACACATACAATACAGTATGTATTATAATATTTTTCAGTTTACTAGTCTGTCTACGTTTTTTTAATCGTGCGTATGTTACAATTAACGAGTAGAAATAAAGTACACTTATTTATTAAATATTAAATAAATAATGTAAAATTTGTCAAGTAAATAATAATTTCAATAGAAAGAAGTGATTTCTTTATTATACTCTTATGAATATCTTTAGTAATATTATATTCCGATGTAACGTTTTAGTTAAAAATTGGATAAAAGTATTGATTAGCATCCTAGACCTGTACAAATGACAGGACAATTAATTCTGATAATCCATCACATCTGAACAATCTCACGTATAAAAGACGATAAACCGTAGAATTAACAGGCTTGTTTACCTTAATCAAAATCAATCAAGCTATCCAAAAGGTAATCAACCCATCGGAGAGAGGTATTTTTACAATGTAACAGAATCAAACGTAGCGAGAGATGCAGACCTAAAAATTGGTCTGCGCGTGACAAAAAAAAGTAAAATGATATATATTGGATTGTGAGAAAAGACAGGGGAGCTTTACTTAAGACCTCGGGAAAAAACTTACCCACCGTTCGCCACCTACATCGATTCGGGACGCAAAAGCCCCTATTTCCCAATTAACCGGATGAAGCAGTCGGAATCACGAACGTGAAAGCTCGGAGGAATAAAGAAAACCGTGGGGATACGCGGCGATCCGGAAGAGCACCGTAGATTAATCCTTTCCGTATCTCGACGATAAAATTTGTCGGGAGAAGGAGCGTGTTAATTTGGTGAGAATTAATTTGCAAGAAAATAATCCACGTTAAACCGTTAATAATAAACTAAATTAAAGCGTCCAGCGTGTTAAATATTATTTGTGTTTCAAGCATGCCCCTTCGCTTATGCATCCTATGTACATAAGTATAGTCAGCACGTTTAGTCAGAATAAACTTTCTTAGATTAAAAGATTATATAGTACGTTAATATAAGTATTTATTTAAGCGTTTATATTAATTTAAATTACAGATCGGCTTCGGTTTACAATAATTAAAATAGGAAAAGTTATTAAATCAAATTTCGTTTGACTTATTAAAATCACTTTACATCCTTCATTTGAAGCTAAACGAACGTTAGAGTAGATAGAGATAGAGTAGAGTACATATCATCATCAAATAATTAAAATAATTTTCTAAAAACGATTTATTACAAAATATACAGTAACAGTATAGGTAAATTGTACAAAATATTAAAAAATTCTATTTCAATTGAGAATAAAGAAAAGTTTATTTTTGTACTTTGTACTTTGAAAGAAAAGAAATAATTAGCAACTAATTTTAAAGTTTGTTAAAGAAAAAAATACCTGGCAGTCGTTAAATTCTCTAAGCCTGGCAATGAGTGGTAAAGTTCGAACGATCTATAACTTTTAAAATAGGCAATGAAAAAATAAAAAAGTTTCCAGCATACTCTTGATAGGACGCAGTAAAACCAGCAAAGTCAATTTTATCGCCAGTTCCGTACGTTCCACGGCTTTTTCATACCTGAGCAAAAATTAACAATTTATGTTTCGGAATTAAATAACTAATATGAATTCTTTTGTCAATAAAAGATTATATATTTTTGTATTGTCAAAAAAATGCCTTTTTTTATTAGTAATTAGAAAACTGTTTTTAATTTAATTCATCTTAAAAAAAGAATGTTATAATTGAAGGGCCGGATGCAAGAACCCGCTCTACGCTCGAAAACGCAGAAAAGTATTGTCCACGCTCGATCTAAGGAGCTGATTTTAAAAGTTAACAAATGGATTTTTAAAAAATTCTGGCATATAGAGAATAAAAAAATACATCTTTTTTGTATTTAAAGTTTTTTCATGAG
>UCOL01003898.1:0-16745 GCA_900474335.1 Ormyrus nitidulus
TTTTGACGGAAATTTTACCTGCGCCGTTGCCAAATGTACTTACTGTCGACTTACTGTTTTCATTTCGGAACACAACCTCAATTTCTCCAATTGCCCTTTGCCCTCAATTTACCCTCTAAATCAGATCTCACCGCCGAAGCTCCTTCCCTTTCATCATTCCCAGACAATCCAGATATTTACTAACAAATCGCCTTTCTAAAATCCAAAAATTCTCTCAAAAACTCCCTTGTACTCCCTGGGCTAACATTCTCGAACCCCGTGGCACTTCCTGCCATGCTTCCGCACGAGGTGCGTCTCGGTACTGTCACAAAACTCCCCACCCCTCCATCTAGCCGAATACCGAAATCGTCACGCGCGGTCATACGGACAGGCAGAGACGGCGACGCCATATTAGCTGCCGGACGCCGATCGTTATTTGGTATCGCGCCGTCCCCGCCAACGGTTCTTAGCGCAGAAGAGGAGAGCGGATCGCCGCCAGACTCGTTGCTTTCGAGAATCGAGCCGGTGTCTGCAAGACTTAATTCCTGGTGAATTTTTCTCGCGGCACACAGCGAAAATAACATTTTAAAACGAGAAAGGGACACCTGTCCGGACATCATTCAGGTAAGCCAATCCCCCGGATCCTCGTCGCGCTGCCTCTCTTCCGAGACCATCCGCGAACGTCTCGTTTTCTCTCTCTTCCTGCGCCTTTAAGGTTAGACCGCGCGCGCGGCGAACTTTCCTCAAGCTTTCCGCAATCTCGAGAAAGTCACTCCTTTACGGGGAAAAATGTATATAGGAGCGCCTACGCGAGGACTCGCCTCTGCTCGAGTGGTAAGTCGTGTGCGAGCGAGCGCGCGTCATGGCCGCTCGCGCTCTTTTTTGCTCTGAAACGCCGGTCTAGCACGCGCCTACTCGAAATTACCCTGGGACGACCTTAATCGCGCATCGTTCGCTTGCTATAGTTCTCGAGCGCTTAGCGGGTTCGCGGAAGCTGTCCAAGTTCTCCGCGTAGCGAATTGCGCGCAATCTTAAAGAGCACTCGCTCCAGATTACGTAAGGGATCAGGCGTATATTTGTTTATGTTCGAGGTGCAAGACAGATAGACGCTTCCGCGTGCGTGGTTACTAATTAGGTTATAAAGCGCTTATAACCTTCCGTCGACGTTTTCTACATTCTCGACGCGAAAGATTTACGCGTCGACTGGGTAAAAGTAAAGCGCCATCGATTTCTAGAAGTGTCTGGAAAGCTCCGTGTTTCCAGCACTACGGATAAACAGCGGGAGCCGAAAGTAAGCGTCTACTACTGATTTTATCGTCGAGAACACCCTGGGGTGTACCGTAAGCTGACCGTTTCCGGGCCCCCCTCCTTCTCCTTCACATTCACATAAATTCGACGAAAGCACTTTCTTGAGTAGAGAATAATCGTTTTACGGTGTTATTACTGGCATACGGATATAAACGTCTAATGGGATTTTTATTGTGTGATTGATTTTATCTGGAATTGCTTATCTTCAGCTTTCAGTTGATAAGAAAATGGTTTACTTCGTAAACAGTCTTTAAGGATTTCCTCTTTTTCTTTGAAATTTCTTTCTAAAAGTTAGAATGTTTTTGTTTCTTAATAAAGGGAAACTACATTTATATGCAATGCTAGTTTTTTAATGTTTTAATTAACAAAAATAAGAATATTTTCAATGTATTTTCAATGAAAATTCAGAATGAATAACCACTGATACATACACGGACGAAAAACAAATAGTTGCGATTGATTTTTCTTTAATGACTACTGTTACTTGTTCTTAAATAGAAAGTCATTGCTGCTCTAATCGATAACGTTTGATTTTTGCTTGACTCAGCTCAACAAAGCATTGAATGTTTGCGTTTTGTAAGTCATGCTGACTTTCTACCTCCAACATGTTGCATGTATTTCAATCCATTAAAATAAATTTTGGCAAAGAGGACCTCGCACGTTTAAGCCACGAATTTTGTTGAAACTTTGGGAGGTTTTCTAATACAAATATGTAGAAGAAATCGCGATCTTTTAGATAAAATTGAAGAAAATTGTATGGGTGTTCATCTGCGACTTCGCCCAAAATTTAAAGTATTTGAATTCGTTGAGAAAGTATTCTTATTTGGAAACCAAGATAAAAATTTATCAAGAAAAAATCTTAAAAGTGATAGCCAAGCAAAGATTCAAAACAAATTTTTTAACCTTTTCATTGCTAACATAAAATAAATCTTTACCGTAAATGGACGTTATTTTAAAACGTGACTTTTCTCATATCTTTATATCAGACGTATTCCAAAGTTATAAATAAGTTCCATTCCAACCCCTTGCAACCGTTTCAGCTTCATCAATTTAAATATCCACCGATCCTCCCGCAATAATTCCAAAATTAAACTCGACGTGTCGCAAAATGCTTCCTTCGCAAAGACTTCCCAGAGCTCGGCAACGTGACTCGATAACGTTATCTCGTCTGCAGAGTCGCGAGCGACAAGAATGCCCGCGATTCGTAAGCAAGTTGCGCATAAGTGGGTTAACGACGTGCCGAAAGGGGGACAGACAGAGAACGCGGCGACGCCATTTTCGCCTTCTGACGAAAGGTGTTCTCCAAAGGCCTGTTGTAACGCGACCCTTGCGGACACCTTCCTTTTTCATTCGCTTCTCCGAGCGGAACGAACGGAACTTCCAGGTGAACGCGAGAGCCGTGGATTTCGTAAAAGACGATAGACCAAATCGGGCGCACCGTTAAGACGGTTGGTCGGGCTTGATGTTTTTTTGCTTCTGTTAAAGAGATACGACGACGGTCTTGGAAGTCTTTTTTATTTTTAAATTTATTTATTGAAAGCATTGTTGAGCTAGTATTTAAATCTTTAAAAAGATTTTTAAAAATTAATGTTAAAAACTGAAACTGTGCGCATCGATCAAAAGAGATTGTGGAAAGTTTATTTCCGTACTGAAGTATTTAGAGCATTAAGTAATTTAAAGATTCTTATTAACTTTAATATAATTGAAATTCCTTATTGAGGTCTTACAACTTTGCCACGCACTTCTGTTCGTCCGCGAAAGAAAATAAATAGTCTTAAATTCAAAATATTTATTAAGTATTACTTGAATTACTATTTATCACGTTCATTTTACAACAATACGCCTCCAGATCAAGTTTCAAATCAATACGTTTAGGCCTTCTCAAATAATGGACCATAGAACTTATAGAAAATTACATAAAAATTGAAGTAAATTTGCAATTGTAGTCTAGGACCGTATTTTTGGCGGAGGATGTTTTTAACCCTTTGAGGAGTGGTGGTACATATATGTACCATCTTTTTTTCTCTAGATTTTTCATTATTTCCGTTGTATTTTGCAATACCTTTATACTTGTAGTACCTTCTAGATTCTTTAAGGTTCAAGTTGTAAGGTACTTATGAAAAAAAATGTTTGTTTATTTATAATAAATTATAAACAATTCAAACGCAAAAAACTTTTTAAAAATAAATTCAGCTGCTCTTAAACGAAGTGTCCAATTGCTTTGAAAATTTTTTACATATACTTCGTATCTAGTACTCCAGTTCGAGATTTAAAGAAAAAAATGTTAGAATTTTCCAAAAATCGATTTTCGAAAAAAATAGACGCCTTATTGCCATTGACGATCTCAAAGAACCGTTAGATCACCTATAATTTTCAAAATTTGTTCAAAAGAAAAATGTGCCCCTCAAAGGGTTTACCACGAAACATAAAAATTGTACTGTGACTGTCAATGTTTACTCTGGCATTCCCTTAAAGTGGTCTCTCAAATGTCGAAAGTTATTTTCTATAATATATCTAAAAACAGAAGTATATTTAATTATATTTTCCATTATAACATAAACAAAAAAAAACGAAGGAACATAAGCATCTTTACATAAGTTCTTAAGATAAATGCAAAGCGGCAGGTTCCGCAGGAAACCTGTTATGTATGGTGTTTTTTATATTTTCCTTTAAGAATGAGCACCCGAGTATTCGTTGGTGGATTAACTTACCGGGTGCGAGAGCGCGACCTTGAGAAGTTCTTCCGGAAATATGGTAGAATCAGAGAGGTCGCTATGAAGAACGGATTTGCATTCGTGGTAAGTCTAATGTGATTTAATTGTTTCTTTTTACAGTATGGTAGGGACAAGGGTCTATGTCGGTGGGCTTCCATATGGCACCAGAGAAAGAGACCTTGAGAGATTTTTCAGAGGCTACGGACGATTTCGCGATGTCCTCATCAAGAATGGCTACGGGTTTGTCGTAAGTATCAGAATTCCGTCGGAGATGTTAGTTAGAGACCAAAAAAATTCAATTTAATTAAAAATTATGTGAAACAAAATTTTTGTTTACTGAATTAAATTTTCTTAAATATTTATAAAAATGTTTTGTGTACCCTTAATGTAATCGGCATTAAGGTGATAATGTGTCTATTGATAAGTACACTATTGAGAATACTAAAGATTACCCTACAAACATTGGAGCTGTGCTTATTCTAAGATAATAAAATTTTGGTTCTATAAAAAATGAGTTGGTCCTAATTTTTCAATTTTACGAGATTAATATTAATCTTTAATATTTTTCTAATAAGAAAACAAATATTTGATCACATCTGCTTTATTTAAATAACACCAATTTTAAAATAACTCAATATATGCATCACAGCATGTTTATATATCACTCCTTCACTTTGAAATTTATTTTATTATTCAAAATATTATGCAAATATTTTTTATTTATATTTTATTAAAGTAAAATTTAACTCGGATAAGCAAAGTATTTTGGTAAGTAAAGATTTTACACCATCAAAAATGTACAATGTTACACTACAATGCTATAACAACAGCTTAAAACTATTTTCTCTGTGTACATTCGTAGTCTTATTATTTCACCTCTTGACTGAATGCAACGTGAACATATTAGAGAATTATAAAAAAAAAGCCGACAACCTGACTCCCTTGGCCCTGCTTATTAATAACACTTGTTTCTCTATCTCCAAACCTAGCAAATATAAAATTGCCCTCAGTTACTGAAAAAAAAATTAATTTTGAAAAAATTCTACAGGGCAGACGGACTTGGCTAATATTTTATGACTTTGAAAACTGCCGAACAACCGCTATGTGAAGATCTATAACGAACGTAAAAATCAGACTGACATTTCTGATCTGCTGTGAATATCCCAAAATTTTGTTTGTTTAATACTCTTTCAGAAAACTTAAGTTTAAGTAAGATTTGCCTAAAATTGAAATAAATGTAAATTAAACATTTGTTTTTTATGGTGAATGTGCAAAGGAATAACAAAATCGTATGAAAAGTTTATATAAAAAAAATTTTTTTTAAATATAATATAAAAATATAAATTACAACATGGTTTTGGAGTTAGAGTTCGGCAGGTTGATTTTATAATAACAATTCTGATATTGCTATGATAATATGAATGCTTTATTTGACCAAATTTATATTTATTATTAATTAAATAATTAATTCTTTGATCAATTAATTGTTTTTTATTTTTCTAGGAATTCGACGACTATAGAGATGCAGAAGATGCAGTCTACGAGCTCAATGGAAAGGAGCTCCTAGGAGAAAGGTAAAAATCATCATACCTACACTATTTGGAAACTGGGATTACTATTATTAGCATGCACAAAAAATGAAAGAGTTAGGTTGAAATAGTAGTACACTAGTAGCCTAGCATTAAACTGATCATCAGTACAATTATTTTATTTTAAAAATATGAACTTTCAAATTAAAAATTTATATTTGCATGAATACTTAGAAACCATATCTGTATGCTATATTTAATATATTTCTTTCAGCCAAATAAAAATAAGTAGTGCTTCAGTTTAATGCTACTGTACCTTAATTTCATTTCAATTACCTTCAATATTGTAGAATCTATATTTAAAGCTGATTTGATAAAATATCAGGTTTTTTTTTTACATTTTTCTTTAATGATTCTCAAATTTACTTAATACATTAATAAAAACTGACAAATCTATTAATTCATTTTACTTGTCCAATTAGTTTAAATACATTTGATTCAATAGTTATAAGCTACATTTTTTCTAATGTATACTATATATATGTATATAATAAAATTAACAGTCATGCATGAAGGCTATGCTAAAATTAGTTTAAAATAGTCACAAAATTACTTTATTTAAAATTTTGTTTAAAAAAAACCGGTTCTAGGAATGCTACCAGTTTATGCTGATATGCTATTATTTTTCAATAATATATTCAATAATCTGTTGGTATCTATTTATGTAAAAAGGCTATATGTGCTTCTTTTCTTCTTTTCACACTGTAAAAAATTGAATGTCTTATCTTTATTTTAAAAACTGTTTACGTTACTTTGTAAACATAAGTTTACTTCATTTACTAAAAACAAAATACTATGTAAATGCATGGCAAGCTTTTGGTTAAAGTGGAGTATTATCAGTAAAAACGTGTTACTGTTGCTTTAATGTAGTTTTTTAGCATAAATTGGTAATGCTTCTTTTGCCAAAAGGTATTACTTTTATATTAATATAATTATTTTTATCTTTAATAACTTTTGAATTTAAAACATACCCTGAAGACCCCCGAAGTCTTAAAAAAAGCTACTCTGTCATAAAATAAATACTGCACATTGCTTTTCAAGATTATTTGTAAATAAAAATTAAGAATTTAACTTCGGTGCAGTATGACTTACCGCCATTTTGAACTACTTCCATCAAATACACCCTTAAAAAGTCACGATAAATATTTTAGATAAAACAGATCTCGCAATTCTCGATTTATTAGAAATTTAAAAAAATTGAATTAATTTTTTACCAACGGAAATTGAAATCGCAAAAATTTTATTTGTCTTTTTTTTATTCGAGTTGCAATAACAATTTTAAAATAAAAATAAAACATTACAATCGATAACTAATTTTTATTATCGTAATTTAAATACATCATTTAAAAGGTTTTTTTTTTTACAAAATTATACTCTTACTTTTAATTAAAAGTTTAATTTTCATATATTTATCTTCCAAATTCTTTTTTATCAGAAACATTTTTAAATATCAAAGATTTTATAATATATAACTGGTAGCACTCAAAACTCAGTTTAAATTATTTTCTTATATTGAATAACATTTTATACTTGTAGTTTTAACGCAGAAGCGGTTCAAAAGTTTTTTAGTTTTGATATAATAAGCTATCAATAAACGAATCTTTCAATGAAAGATTCAGCAACAGTAAAAGAATTCTGATCTTTCATCGAATGATTACAATGCAGAAAAGTCAAAATCTTTTTTTTTTTTGGTTTTTCTAAAACAAAAAAAGACAAATAGAAAGCAGCGATAGAAAATTTGCCTTCTCCACGACTGTAATAAAAAGAAACAAAAATTCATCCAGCATGAAGAGAGGTTTAAAATAAATAACTGAAAAATAAAAAAAACGGTCGAAAGGAGAACGAGAAAGAGAAACTCGTCGGCTCGGGAATGGCAGAAAGAAGTAGTCGTGAACTTAGGCGGGGCTTTTTGTTGGGTGTGTTTCAGAGTGGCGGTGGAGAAAGCACGGGGTGTTTCAGGGAGGCGAGGCGACCGTGGCTACGGGCGCTCACGCTCCTGGAGAGACAAGTAAGCATATCCCATTTTTTGCATTAATCTTGTTACAGAATAACTGTAGAGAGGGCCAGAGGAACGCCTAGGGGTAGCGATCAATGGCGCTACGGAGACACCCGTGGTGGATATGGGGACTCAAGACGATCAGCGTAAGATTAGCTTATCAAATCAATAGCTTTACTACTTACTATTTTAATTTCTTTTCCTTCTCTCTTTATAATCAAACTTTACGGTTTCTTATAGCTTTCTTTATTATTTTTTTATCCTATGTGCAATGATGTTTGCAATGAAACTCCATATGCTGTAACTGAATTTTTTTTTCTTTTTTGCATTACTTATGTGAAAACCAAGTTTTTATACATAATAACATTACAATTTTTTAATTTTTGAGCATTTTCTGTTCTACAAATGGAACGTAAAGATATCGATTGCAGAAATATTTTAAAAAAATTTTAAACTATTTATCTTGAATTTTTTTTCTAATATTTTTTTCGGAATAAAGCTTACGACTTATTTTCAACATTGCAACATATAGACAGTGAAGGGACTATTTAATTTAAATTCGCAACTTTAAAATGGGAAAATTTTTATTAATCCTAATTCCTGCTATTCTACTATATACACAATGAGGTATTTTAAAATTTTTTTAAATTATGAAATTTTAGAATTTTTAATCCTTTTATTTTTCAAAGGAAAAGTAAGTTACGAAACATAAGTTTTTCTTTCAAAAACATAGGTTAATTAGTAATAGGAAAATATTCACGAAATCAAATTAAAAAATACGATTTTCTAAATTGGTTGTCTTGGATTTGACTGCTCGTAACTTTATTGCTAAAAAAAATTAAACTAAAAAACGATCATAGAGCCTAACAAATAATAAAATAGAATTACCAAAACTCGCTAAAAAATCGAAGAAAAAAGACGTAGAAAAAAGAAAAAAAAATGAAACAACAAAACTACTTTATTTATATTCAATGTAATCTTTGTCTGAAGAAACTAATAGTTTCTGTGGTGTTGTGTTTGTTACAGCCGAGACGATGTGCGACACGACAGGTATGCTATTGCTGCATTTTGAGTAGAAAAATTGTTTTTTACGATTGCAACAGGTGATTAAGTCTGTACCCGTGCAATGAATACTATATTTTAATTTCCTATTAAGTTCACTTTTTCTTTGTCTTGTTTTGTTCTCTATTTTTTCTTTTTTTCACGTAGTTACTGGTTAATAATTAAGACTGCAGGATCATAAGCGTACATTTTTTTTCTATTTTTTTTTTTCTTTTTTTTTTATCCGATATTTCTGTTCACATAATATCCCTTTTTGCAGAGATAGTGTGAACAGAAACACAAGGACCACATCTAGCTACAAGCAATCGTTGCCAAGGTATACATATATCTAATGTTTTGTTATACAAATCCAGAATATTTTTTAAACCTTTTAGTTGTCTTATGTCCTTCACTATTTCCTTCTTTATTTAGTTCTCATTTTAATTTTCTTTTATTTTCATGTATATCAATTTTCTCTTTTACTTACCCATTTTAACTATTCGTTCTCCAAATAAAATGTTTGAGTCAGGTCCAAGACAAACCTGTTACTGTTCTCAATTTTTTTATATTAATAAGGTAATACTTGCACGCATAGAATAAAATTAAAAAATTAAACACAAAATTATAATTTTTGAATAGCTTTGATTAAACGACATTTTAAAAATAAGATAAATACAAATGTATAATCACTTACTCATACCGTTCGAAAAGAGTTTATCAATAATAACAATATTCTTTGCATTCTTAAATATTTTTAAAACCTCATCAATGTATACTCATATACATTAAAAATTGTAATTTTTATAATGTAACGTAATGCAGTAGCACAATACTAAATTGCTTTATTCTTATATTCATGGATTTAAAGGGAGTGCCGTGCAAGTAAGACTGCGTAGTTTTTTTGCACAATAAGCTAAGAGGGTTCTTTATTACAAATATACTAATCTTGTCATAATCGGAATTGCAGATATGGCCCACCAACAAGGACGGAATATCGACTTACTGTCGAAAATCTATCAAGCCGAGTCAGCTGGCAGGTAAGCTCACACACAGACACTCTCTTTACTTTCCTATTATCTGACGTATTGTTTGCTTGCGAGGTCGCAATTAAAAACATCACTCCATGCGAGGTTCTTTTAAAAAGTCTCGAGGTGATCTCGTAACAGTTTCTGCAAGTAATTGAGCAAGAGATTATTTCTCTAATGAGTTTAAAGAACTTCTAAATTTTAATCCCTTGCCAAGTTACGCGCAGACTTAGAGATCTACAACCTTCATTCGTAGTTTTTTAGTTTAGCTATATACAAAGACAAACCTCGACAGAAAATCACGATTTCTTTCGCATTATTTTGTTTCCTTTACGGGTTTCCGAAGAGCAAAATTTCCTCTTACGAAAATTTTGAAATGTACACTTTGATCAAGTAAGTCTTTGGCATAATGTGAGACTGCTAGTCAGTCTTATATGAGAGTCGCAATCTTAGCGAATGGATAGTTGGTATCTAACCAACTTGAACGAGTGGGAACCAATACTGATTAGGGCTCGTTTAGGATAAGATAAATAGTAATTGCCAATCGGACGTGACAAGAAGGATCAGAGCAAGATCGAAGACGGAATCAAGACTGAAGAGGAGGAAATCTTCATCCAACACTAGAGAAAGCACCGAAAAACCAAGTCTTACTTGATCAATATACATTGTCATAAAATCGCAGATTTTCTTGATGTTCTTAATAATTATTATTCGTTTATTTCTCATTATTTTTCTTTTACATAAAACATACCTTAGTTTTGTCAAGCAAAATTTTCATGAGAGCGAAGTATATTAAAAAAAGAACCAAAATAAAAATATACTGCACACATAGAAAAAAACAATAATCCAAAACAGATAAAAAACCATTGATGTTCTTTCCGAAGAGTCATGTCCTCTTCGCCGTGGAGGGGCGGTGACCATGAGCAATTAGGGCCTGAATAACTCGAGCAACCGATGTCTTACACACACGAGATGAGTGAGCGAGAAAGACAAGCAAGGCAAGGCTTAGAGACGATCAGCGCTGTCATTCTCTCGGGGGTGAGACGATGATGCTTGGCTGCGAGAAGACAGAGAGAAAAGAGAGAAAGAGAAACTCATTCACTACCGGTCCAGCGAGCTACTAGCAACGAGACTTCCTCATACTTTTGGTCCACTGATTTTGACTGCACTGACTTTTTTTTTTTTTTTTTTTTCCAATTCATTTTTTGTTTCCCGCTCAAAAATTGTTTTAGTTTTGTATGGTTGATTTAAAAACTCGATTTTTTAATTAGGTATTTTTTTGTTTTAAAAGTAGTCTATTAGCGACCGTCATTATATGTTTGATAATACTGGGAATTTACTAAATTAAATCAACCAAAAAAATATTAACTATTGTAGACTAATTTTTTTTTTAACAAACTGAACTTAAAAAAATCAGGTTCATGACTTTTTAGAGAAAAAACTAACAATTAACTTCATTAAAAAAATGACATCAAAATCAGACAGAAAAAGAAATCGACAAAAAAAACTGTGACTACAATCCGACCACCACCTTCCACCAACCACCATCATCACCACCAACCACCACCACCACACAAGCGCCTTCTAAGGGGTCATGCGCGAGCCTAAAGTCTCTCTCAGTGAAGGCGTCCGTGTCTTTGAGGGGTGTTAGAGACAATATCATCCTTCCTATACGCGTCTGCTACCGACAAGCGAGCTCGAGCAAGCAACTACGAGAGCACACACAGAGATACCCGAGAGAGTGATGCAAGCAAGCAAGCGAGAGAGACCAGTTCAGTCAGTCAGTTTCACGAGTCGGTCGGTCAGTGTGTCTCTATGGCCTCTATCTCCTCCTCTCAGTCTGTCCGTAAGCAAGGTGGTGCCTGGGCCCAAGGTAAATGCGTCACCTTAACCGAGTGTACTCTTTAGATATATTATTCATGTATATCTATTATTATAATACATATTTCTTACATATGCATAAATTATAATGGATGGTATATATTATCTTTTTTTATAAAGCAGTCACGTGTCTGATCACTTGTTGAAGCTCCAGGAAGCTTCTTTACTGATGCTTTCATTTTTGTGATTCATTTGGATATTATTACTGAAATAAACGATATGAATTTGCATTTCGAATCAAGTAATTTGTTGCATTGAGTAAATTCTGAAAATCAAAGTGTCATTAAAACAGGATTTATCTTCCATTTGATAGCTCTAATTTTAATGTAGTGTTAACTCTGATAATTCTCTGTGCGCATAAATCTAAAAAATTTTTCAAGTACTTCAATATACAATACAATATACATACAATGGATTGATTCTCTTAAAAAGATAATTATCAGATATTTTGCAAACTACCTGTATATTTGTGCTCGAAATTAGGAATCTTCGTATTTGTTTAAAATTTCACATTTAAAAAATAACTCTTGAACATTCATTAATAACTTAATGTTTCAACTTTTCTTTATGCATTAATTAAAAATAGATGTGTTTACAACCAATACTGATACAAGCAAAGCGTTAATTGATGAATTGATGTAAATTCATATTAGATTAAGACATAAGATAATGTAGGTTACTTCACAACCCTTGGATCTGAGAGTACACTCTGGCCATTGCCTCCAAGAAAATATTGCATTTGCCTCTAAAACTCGGTTATTGGGTTCCCTCAAACTATACCAAGTCCAAAATCGCAAGGAAGGCCCTATCTATCAAGGACCACCCTAATGTATCAATGAAGGAAATGAATAAGCAAGATTGAAATGAAGAAGATGAACTTAAGAACTGTATCTCTCTCGTTGGAATATCAAACCTTCGCATATTCTACGTTTTTTTAAGAACCTACATCATTTGAAAAATTAGGATCAAACTATAGAAACTGCAGATTTTGTTATGTCTTTTAATTACGCAACATTAGGAAATTTATTATCGTGTTTAACTCATTGCTAAAGACAATTTTTTTGTAGAAATTACGTAGTTCATTTATTGCATTTGAAAATGTACTTGAAAAGGCTGTTCTGTAAACCATTTTGCAGATGTATTTTATTATTTAGAATAAAGTATCTAAAAGCTTTAATATTCTGCAAAATGGGGTTCATAAAATGTACCTTGTATAATTTAAGAAGAGAATGAAATTGCATAACCAGAAAGGTTGTAACTATCGATACTAACTTCGAGCACATCTCATCTTAGAATAACGTGATGCATTGATCGATTAAGTACACGTAAATTTCCGTCGTTTGTCCGTTTTTTGTACAAAATATTTTCTTTTAGGGATAAATCGTGACGAAAAGACAAATTTAACTATGCATTAACGCTAACGTCTTTTTAATGTTGAAACTAGGAAAACTTCGTCATTTAAACTCTTCATACAGTTAATAATGTAACGTTAATATTTTGTAAATGATAATGAACAATACTAATTAATTTTTTTATTTTTTTTTATTTTTTTTTGGTGCTCAGGACTTGAAGGATTACATGAGACAGGCTGGAGAAGTCACCTACGCTGACGCCCACAAACAACGTAGAAACGAAGGGTGAGTGTTGTTTTATTTTATTTAAGTTTTTAAAATAACATTATTTTTCAAAAAATGAAGTAAAGAAAAATAAAGAAAAGGTTTTATTTATCAAAGTTTAATAAAAACACCTATCGATTTTAAGATACAAGTGAGCAAAATTCAATTTTTATTGTTAAAAGAAACTTGTGAACAATTTGTTCACAATAAAAGCAATTAATTAAATGGATTCTTAATCAATCAGTCTTTAATAAGAAATTGGAGTATATGCTTATAAGAAAAAAAAACATTTTAATAACAATTTTCATTTGTTCTTGCGATAAAAAATAATGTATTTTTTCTTTCCATTTATAGTGTGGTTGAATTTGCGACTTATTCTGATGTAAAGAATGCTATTGAAAAGTTGGACAACACTGACTTAAATGGACGTAAGATTCGTTTAATCGAAGACAAGCGACGTGGACGTCGTTCACGATCATCCAGCTCAAGATCACGCTCAAGATCCAGGTCCCGTTCACGCCGCCGATCCCGTTCACGTTCCAGGTATAAATCCTAAACTCGCTAGTTTAAATGTTTCAACAATTTTTAATTTGAGTTTCCCTTTTTCATATCTAGGGTAATAAAACATTTCATGAAATTTTATGACTTGTTTTGTTTCTCAATATTTTTTACAAGAATTTTTGTGAATCCTTAAAAAAATTTAAGTCACAAGAACAATAATTTATTTTTCATGTACAATAGGAGCCGTCGCAGCTCTCGTAGCCGTAGTCGCCGCAGCAGCCGCTCTAAATCGAGGGCACACTCAAAGTCAAAGTCCAAATCCAAATCTCCTGAGCGCGGTCGACCACGTTCCAAGTCAAAGTAAGTACCTGGACTCCTATAATTTTTTTAATTAAACTTTTTCGCTTTTTTTGTTTTAATTTCTTTTAAGATGTTCTATATTAATCATTGCCAAGTTTTATATGAAATAGTTATTCATAAGAGAGTTTTCAAATAAATATTTTAATTGAAAATTACGTTACAGATCTATTGACCGCTCAAAAGTGAAATCTAAATCGAGGTCTAAGAGCAAATCGATATCTCGTTCAAGATCGAAATCACCATCAAAGTAAGTGTTCTATCAATCAAAGCCATTTTTTAACTCATTGTATTGAATTTATTTACTCATCGATGTGATTTTTGCAGGGAAAGATCAAGAGAAAGCCGTGAACGCTCCAGAGGTGACCGATCGAGATCACCATCAGACAGCAAACATAGCAAGAGTCGCAGTCGTTCTCGATCTCCAATGAACGGCGATAAGTCGCCAGAAAAAAAAGAATCTAATTTTTAAGAATAATGAAAACTTATGGTATACGTGAGAACTGGATAAATTGAAGCAAAGTAATTATAGATATTAGTATGCTATGTTTGAAAGAATTTCTTATTAAATTGATTCTTATGAAAAGAAGAGAAAAACTAGATTCAGATTTCTTGAGGTTACCCTCTCCATGTCGTAAGAATTGTCCTGACTTTTTGTACATATCCCTATTGCAATGACTTTGAAAGCTATTAATAATGTGATGTGTATTAAATATAGTGCTAAGTCTTACTGTCATTTAATAAAAAAATGAAACCTTAAATTTGAGATAGACATTACCACGTATTTCTGTAACATTTAACAAGCATAATTAATGAAAATACATGAAAAAGTTTTAAAAAATAGAAAACGGTTTAGAACCGTTTTCTTGAAACATCTGAAAATTTAGGAAACACATATGCTATGTTAATCAACTATATTTCACTGATTTTAGATACTTTTTTTTAAGGTGATTTCTTATAAGTATAATAACTTACTTATTTTAAAAATACATTGTAATTTTTCAATATTTCAAGCGAGTATGAAAGGCTTTACTGAATTTATAACAATAATTACAGTTTTTGAAAATAAAGTAAATATATGTAAGTTGAATCGAACTAAGTTGATAAAATTACAAAACTTTAAAAGGACCGTTTTTTTCAAAATTTAATTAGTTTAAGTTAATACTCTTCGATTTTTTAGCAATTGTTTGTATTATGCACAATGGAACTTGTTTTATAATTTAAAAATTCAGAACTGCTTTAATAAAACGATGAAAAAACAATTTGAAATAATGCATTTTTATTATTAATTTATTTGAACTTGATTAAAGTTTAAAGTATTATTTAAAAATAATGCCAATCTTTTAAATTATTTAATACGCTACTTACTGAAGCGGAAAAAGAATCTTTTGTACTATCGTTCGGAAATATGTTAGATTTACAACTCATTATAAATTATAATCGGCAGTAGGATGAGATAAATACTGTAATAAAATTATCATTAAATCACTTTTCAAAAATTAGTGATATCACAGAAGTTACAAATAAAATAACATTCATTTATCAATGAATGAAGATTAAAGTAAAAATGAGAATTCCAACTTCTCACTCACTCATGAAGCTGGTTGTATGTACGAGATAGCATATGATGAATCGACAAGTAAATGGACTAGATTAATGCGACAAACTGCCTCCTAAAGTTAGTGTGCAGTTTATCCCGAAAGGATCTGGTTTATCCGAAAGATCTGCAAATTCTGTAAAATCTATAT
This sequence comes from Ormyrus nitidulus, assembly GCA_900474335.1. Lineage (NCBI taxonomy): Eukaryota > Metazoa > Arthropoda > Insecta > Hymenoptera > Ormyridae > Ormyrus > Ormyrus nitidulus. The sequence goes on from UCOL01003898.1 coordinate 15,756, forward strand.
AGTCGATTTCTGATCTCTTGTGAAACATTCAGCATTACAACTAAACAATACTCTAGAAAAGGAAGTAGCAGTACCTTGGCTAGCCTCAGAAATATACTTCGATTGTGACCTGCAGAAAAGTTGCAGACTTTCTAGGTTTCTAATGTGGTTGTTTATGATGCGGTTGTTTATTTATGCGGTTTGTGCTTAGGCCTCTTTCTGTCACCCTTCCGTCAAATGAAGAATCTGCTATTTTCACAAATGAAATCACCTGATTAATAAAATATTGAGTTTTAAAAGAAAATTTTCGAGAGTTTTATCTTAAATACTTACAACACGTATATTAATATGGCAAATTCGTAAATTTATAGCAAATGCTTGAAATTCTAAAAGAACGAAACTTTAGCTTCTGTAGATGTAGTTAAATTGATTAATGTAATTTAATATGATTCATTTCTATAAAACTTTATTTTATGAGAAACAAGTACTTACAGTAAAATTTTTCAAAAAAAAAAAGTTAAAAAGTATAGGTATATTCAGTTTTAATAATTTATTAGATATCAGATTATTATTCTTCAGGTCACGAACATATTTATTTATTATCTTTTATTCATCACGGAGAATTTTACTAAGAAATTTTATTAAATATAAAAATAAATATAAAAATGAATAAAATTCAATTGTATTATCATTATTATCATTTAAATTTAAACGTATTGCGCGCCAAAACGTCATTTAAATCCCTATTTTACTTCCGGTTACATTTTAAAGCTTTTTACGTCTTAACTGCGAATCGCGTAATTCTTATTTTTCGTTCAGCCATTTAAAAAAATGTATTCGATTTTTCAACTGAAAATCTTTCACAACTACTCGAAAACAACAAAATTCCTTCTCTTTCGCGCCTCTGAAACTCGGCGACATCTTCCCTTTCTCAGCGTATGTTCCGAAATGAAAACAGTAAGTCGACAGTAAGTACATTTGGCAACGGCGCAGGTAAAATTTCCGTCATTG